>JAIUND010000209.1:0-97901 GCA_034699125.1 Gisinianus flammeolus | reverse complement strand
AGTCAGTCTATATGTGAGTGTGTGTGTCGTCTGTGTGTGAAATGTAAATTAATATTAAATGGTACAATAATAAAAAGGCTGTTATAATTCGATAATTCCGCATGATTCAATCGCATATAGTTGTATGTACATAGTGTCTCTACTGTCTCTACTGTCTCTATTGCTATATTAATAATATAATAATAATATTATATATACTGCCTGCAGGAATCTGTCAATGCTACAATATATTGAGGTGTGAGCTTTTTATAGTGGACCAATTATCGATGGTGCAGTCCAATAAAGACAAAAGCTCCCCTTATTATTATATCTGTGTTGTAGTGAGTTTTGAGTGTCTGCGAGATCAAGAGAAGTAAGTACTCAAGTACGGAATTTTTTATAGATCCAACTGTGGACTGTGGCAATTTGACTCGTGTCTCTAAATTCTATACTGATTTAACTTCCTCACTATTATTGGTTTAGCTCGGCAGTCTGAATGAACTTTGGCTTGTCAAAATTCTGCATTTTTTACAATTTCTGGGATTTTATTTAGAATTCATCGCCGTACATGAGCAAATCGCGGAAGATGACTGATTAAGGGAGAATCGCCATTTCATTTAAATGATTGTATGTAAAAAAAAATCAATTTGTTGGCACGAGTAAATCTAAAAGCACAAGTCAAATATTGCAATATGCAAGTAGTGAAATTGGTTCAGTGATTCTTTCACATTTCACTTCGCTATTTAAACAGCTGTACAAAAATGGTGAGAACATTACGAAATTCTTCTGTTAGAGTTTAAATTTCAATAAGATACTTACAAATGATGCAGATCGAAAACAATTTATTCACGCATGTATGTAACAATGCAGGACTTGTGGCTATAGGCTCTACTTCTAAACGTTTACGCATTACTCGTTTTACGAGTTGTATTGCAGTCTTGCACTTACGTATACGTGACAACTCAATTTTTTTCGTTGAGACTGTTCCTGTCAAACCTATTTCCATTCTCATTTGCTTTCCTGATCTAGATCACAGTTGCCCAAGAAATTTGATTCACTCGACCAATCTCGATAAAAAACATTGCCATTTTTTCAGGATGATGTCATCAGTTAAAATATCCCCAAACTTTATTTAAGCATTTTCTCGAGTTCTTGTGCGTATAGCCTTCTTCCGTATTCAAAACATGAAGGTACTTAATTTAAGTAAATCAAAGTTAAGGCAAAGGAAAAAATTTCCAAAATAATGACGATAAACTGATAATTTAAATCGAGTACAAATACTATACAAAAGGAAAAGATGTAGATGGAATGGAAAAACTATACAAAAGAAAATTTCATTATGAAAAGAATAATGGAGAGAGAATGGAAAGTTTAAATACTTTTTCTCCTCTCGTATTTTACGATTGAATGAGAGAAGATTTGAGAGACAAGACGAAAAAGTCTAGATAATGTAATAAAGTTTATTGACTTATCTGACAAGATGTTTAGTTTGAATTAAAAGGAAAGTCATGATTATGACTGTACGAGCGCAAACTTTATTATTTACAAAAATGTCAAACGATAATTTATTATTGTTATTATTACGATACTCGACGAGTTGAAGTTGAAGGTGTTGTCATTTCAAAGTTGTTAAGATTCTCAGAGTGCGATAACACCCATTAAGTACAAATACTTGAACGAATTCAGAAAGTAATTTTGAAGCTGTCAATTGTCATCATAACATCTCGTGAAATTAATACCCTCACATAAGAACATTAAATTATAATATCCCTCTTTCTGCATGGTATTAGTTGGACGGAACAACTTTGGTTGAATAATACTATATAGTCAAAAGTTCGAACTCAAAACATATCCGTGTATACATTTTATGGCTGTGTGCATTATACTGCGATCGAGCTGAAACCATTTAAAAATTCTCATCAGTATAACCACCCGTACAGAGAAGTTAGTGCTCTGGATTTTTAATCGTATTTACCTGAAAGTTACGACAATGTATTATATCTACACATAATTTGCATCGTACACATCTATTCTATGCATATATATAAGTATAGTGATTCCTTCTCGATTCGACTTTTCAATACTATCCCCCCAAAGTTCAATGAAACAATCAAGCCAATCTCATGACTAATGTCATTTAAGAAAATTGTAGCGTTTCATGTAGCGTTTCCTGAGGATGAGGATGGTAAATTAAAATGATTAACTTTTGCCATTTGGATGCACTCGCGTTAATTTTCGATTTGATTGGAATACTGGCTGCATCCTGCAGAAGCTTTCGCCTTCGCCTGTAACAGGTTTGGGGTGAATAGTGAATATATGGACAGTCGTAAGAAAACTTATATACATACTTAAAGGACAAGTCTGTTGGATTTGATATTCTTATTATCGAATGTGAGAATTAATGAAAAAATATTAAAAGAACTAGTTTCTTCATTAGCTTTTCAACTAATCAGTCAAAACATTTTGCATGCATGATGGTTTCATTTGAAAAATGAGATTTCCTACAGTACGCTTTGTGTATATGAAAAGATCTTTGTAAAAACTAAATAACAAGCTCAAGTTTCACAAGATATATAGGGAGATCTTAAAATTAACAATATATAACAATATATTTTCTTCTTACCTTGAATATCGATGGAATCATGTCGTTATCGTTTTGATTCCTTTGGAATGAAAATCACTGAATAAAATCACTGTTAAATTAAATCCCAGATTTTAGTTGAATGTCACTTTGTCAATGAAAACACGATGAAATCTCTTGTTATGTGTTCTTGCACAAGGAAATATGCTAAGAGAGTAAAAATTGGCGACGTTCTAGTCACCACCGTGGTCTCTTGATAAATGTGAGAGAGAATTCTTTGGAATATCGCAAAATAAGAAAGTCAAACGTGAACTGAAGGCAGATTCCGCATCCCTTTCTTTTTATATATGATGGCACAATTTATAAAATTATTAATTTACTTATTACGACGACTATTACTATTCGAGTCACTTGGTCTATATACGCTGTGCGTGTACTTACATTCACGATCAGGGATAATCTCAAATTCACAATTCATTTGCATAAGAAAATCCGTACAACTAAAATCACAAAAGTATTCACTGTATATACCATAATCGGATTACACGAACAATTAAATTGTGGCTAACCTGCATCAAAATATGATGATGGTAATTGAAGATTATCCATTATATATGTGTGAAGGAACATACACGAAGCGTTCGACTGATTGTGAGTTAAAGTTTATAATAATATATAATATTATAATTTAGTGCTAATCAAAATAAATTTTTATTCCCATATAATTCTGCATGATGATAAAGAGCGATGTATAGTCTCCAAAAAAGTACATATCCTTAGTTTTTTAATTTTCAAAGCTTGGAATCCAAACAACATTTTTATGCACATACTTAAATTTATGCGACCGGACACGTAGATATATTATTATATTATAGTATAATTTGTGCATCATATTATGTATAATATAATGTAGGATATCAACGTTAATAAAAATAAATTAACTATGTCTTTTTAGTAAAATGTTTTTACAAGATGAATTAATTGACAGTTATATAAAAATATAATTGATCTTTAAAATGTAAATACTTCATATTATGTTGATGTTGATCTATTGGTGAGAAACTTCATCATGTGTTAGTTCCTTAGTTCAGATCCTCTACTTCAAATATTCTCAAATGTTTTTGTTTTCCCATTGACTGGCCTGGAGTTTCCGGAGAATAAGTTCAGTAAAAAGAGAGCCCTAAAAGTTAACAAAGTCTTTATTTATTTATAAGATCAAAATGGAAGATTGAACTCATGTTAATACTTAATACATAGCCATTATAATCTTCCAGGAATATTAGGATTAATTAGGAACAATTATCAATTTCAAAAACATAAAAATTGTAAGAAAATGTGTTTACCATGATTTCCTGCTTCAATTGATGAAATTTATGGCCTTCTTTGATGGAATCCCGATTATTCTGAGCATTAGATACCCGTTTTCGAATTTTTTTGCGGTGTTTGACCATTTTGAATGTGTAAACTATTACAAATGGATAATTATGAACACAATTGTTAACTTTTCAGCAACTAAAGTGCTGAACCAGAACCAGTGCTGTTAAGTTCTTGAATTTCGTAGTTACCAAGGGTTAAAATCAAGTTGGCTCTAAAAAGCCCAAAAAATTCATACCAATGCAGAATTTTATGCTAATCAGCTTTTAGGCAACAAACAAACCAAAAATTTCTGAGCGTTCGACCTATAATAAGTCGATTTAAACTTTGCTGACCTCTTACAGGTCAAACGACGGGAAATTTTTGATCGATTGTTGCCTAAAAGCTGATTAGCATAAAATTCTACATCTAACAGAATTTTTTGGGCTTTTTAGAGCCAACTTGATTTTGACTTTTTTCTAACCATGCAAAACAAGATTTTTTCAACACTGTTCATTAAAAGATCATTTTTCGATAGAGGTTTTCAAATAATGCCTATATATTTACATCTCAGTTTCTACACTTCAAATCTCTTATTCACACGATCAAATATAGAATATAGAATATATAACATATAAATGTGTAATTTTAAAAGCTTAATTGTATTATTACACTTAGTTTGTGGTGACACACATGCAAAACACTATCCTTTTATGTAAATGACAATTTATAATCTTCAATTCTAACCTAATATTACTTATTTTATTGACACGAATAATATACACATTTTCTACAAAACGAACAATTATATAAATTAGCAAAACGACTAAATACAAAGTGCCGTGTAAAAGTGCAAAAAAATATTAATCCAAAACTTATTCACTCTCGTAATAAATAGTAGGGTGAAACTGTAAGTATTTACATCAAAGTATCTGTTCATAATATGAACTTCATATATAGTTCCTATACAAAAGAGTAACAAAAGAGATCAAAATCTGTATATAGTGGCATCATATTTGTGTGCATTATTTGAAGACAGTTCTTTTGTGACAGTTTGATTAAAGATATTTTAAAATTCAACTACATTTCACATATATAGAAATACTGTAATATATGATGAAGTTCAGTATCTTCATTGTCGTTTTAACGACAGTGATAGTAAGTGACGTTGTCCATGGAGCTGTCGCTGGGGGAAGTCATTCACATAGTCATAATCATAATAAACACGCTGGAAGTCCGTCGAGAGAACGGGAACAGGATGGGGCTTATAGTCCAAGAGATTCTTCACATTTTGATGATGGAGAGGAACACGGGCATGGTCATAGAAGTGAATTCGATCATGAGGCAATCCTTGGTAAGTATATATATGTAATGAAATTGTATGTGAATACATTTAGTGTTTTAAATTATATTTGTGAATATATTATGTGTGTGTATACAGGGAGTGCAAAAGAAGCAGAAGAATTTGATAATCTTCCACCTCAGGAGGCAAAGAAAAGGCTAGCTATTTTAATTAAGAAAATGGATTTGAACAATGACCAACATGTAGATAAGAATGAACTCAAGGCTTGGATCCTTCGATCGTTCAGGATGTTGTCCGAAGAGGAGTCAAAAGAAAGGCTTGAAGAAGTAGATGAAAATGGAGACGGTCGTGTTTCCTGGAAAGAATATGTGGAGGAGACGTATGGTATTGATGAGGATCATGTTGCTATACCCTTACAAGATCTGGAAGAAGCTCGAGTAAATAAGTCATCTATAAATAATAGCTTTGGATCGTGTCTATTTAGAGTAGGTATCTACGTCAATGGTAAATTAAAATGTTCATCTTTTACAGATGTTACGAGATGACAAGGCACTCTTCCACACAGCAGATAAAAATAAAGATGGTCTTTTGGATGAAAAGGAACATTTGGCATTCACTCATCCAGAAGAAGATCCTGATATGCTTCCAGTAATTTACCAACAAACGTAAGGAAATATATGTATATATATAGGACATAACCATGCAATTATTTAATTACGTGCTAAAAAAACATGCATATATGGTGCTCATCAACGAGAAAAATTATTATACATTAGTTGAAATATATATTCCCTGGTGCTCATCGTAAACTTCTTTATTTCCTCCTTCGATGATGTATAGGCTTAGTGATAAAGACATGAATAGAGATGGGTCGATCGACTTTCAGGAATTTATTGGCGACCGAGGTATTCAATAATTGTTACAATAATCCTGCTTATTGAATAATGAAATGATAAAATGTGTTTATGCATGTTGTAGATACAACGTTGACGTATCTATTTACAAGTACCTATTATATGTATTGTTTAAGGCAAAGAAAAGGATTATGAATGGTTGAACGGAGAAAAAGACAAGTTTGAGAATGAGCTTGATAAAGACAAAGATGGTTTGTTAAATCGCCAAGAAGTTTTATCTTGGGTTGTTCCTAGTAATGAGTAAGTAGTTTTATTTTTTTCATTTTTATATGACTAACATTTTCTGATCAAACAGTGTTACAAAATGACTAAATGGAATATTGTTTTTCTGCTCTCATCTATTTGTGTAGGGAAATTGCTACAGACGAAGTAACTCACTTATTTGCCTCAGCTGATGACGACCAAGATTATTTACTCAGCTTTGATGAAATATTAGAACATCATGATATATTTGTAGGCAGTGAAGCCACGGATTATGGAGATCATTTACACAATTTGGATAGATTTAAAGAGGAATTATAATTATAGTTCGGACAATATTTACTTCCTTCCAGTAGTTTAGTATTCCAAAAAAAGAGAAGAAGAAAAAAACAACAGAAAAAGGAGAGAACTGCAGCTTCAATTGTGATCACTCATTACAATAAATCCGATTCACCCAAAGTTCTACAATTTGATTTTTCTCAATATTTATATACTTAAAGATTGACTTAAAACGAATAACATTTATTTTCCGAAAGATTTTTTGTTTGTTTACTTGTGTGTGCCAATCCACTAAATTAATATTTTGTGATTATTAGTTTATGATGTCCGACTAGATTTGGATGAATTCATCTCACAATCAGTCATCATATAATTTACAGATAGCCCTTTGAGTTTTTGACTTCACCCATGCTAATTAAAATATGAGACTAATAATAAGAATAATTTATAATAAATACAGGCATTTCTCTATTTTATTCTACATCGGCGTGTGGTGTGTCATATTGATATTGATCAGAACTGATTTAATAAGATACATACATTATTATTTATTGTTATTTTAATATGCATATTTATTTATAGATTAGTAATTCTAAGAATTTGATGTTACTTACTTCCTATGTTACTTTGTCCTTCTAAAATATTTAATTTCGTATTTATTTAATTTGCAATGTATGCAGTTTCACTGCAGTTTTTCAGTCTTAAATTGAAATCTCGGGATAAAATCGTTAAAATTCTTATTGTAAATTAAAATTACATAACAGTTTTCATATTCTTATAAAAGCTTAATTATATATTAAGTATTATACCTGTCTACTGTCTCCATAAGTGTATGGTGAAACAAATTTGTAAAAATTTGTTTGTTAAAGTTAACATGCGTTTAAGAAATGTACCTTCTGTTTGGTCGAGTAAATATAAGTGGTTGTGATTGATAGTATTCTGTTATCATCTGACAGGAGTTAATAATACTTTCAAATACTTTGTATCGAGTCATAATATGACTGTCATATATACAAAATGAAAATTATGACTTCCGTTTGTAGACATGATATAGTAACATGTCATACATTCATTCTTGTCTTCTATATATAACTGCGTATATATGTATATTATTATATAGTTATTTTGGTTTCCGTTCAAGGTGAAATCTATCCATTTTAATTTTTATCAGTAATTGATATAGTAATACTTGCTACAGATATGGACTAATCAACTTAAATCACGCATTTGTTTAATTTAAAATATATTTATTTACGTTTTCGTTTTCTGAGGAGAATCCTCATCACACTTTAATTCATTAAATGCTTCCAATTTCGTGCTACCTACTTACATACTTGTTATATATAAGTATTTAAATAGTAAATTTTACATTACTTATACAGAAGGAACAAGAAATTTCAATAAACACCACGCTCGTATACAATTATTAGGTAAAATTTACCTAATAGAGGTAGTTCATTTTTGGTTTTGATGAAAATTGCACATCATGCTGTAATGCTAAAGTCGCCCCTGTTATTAACTTATTCGTATATAATATAATATATGCCTATGCCTACATATGTATTGAACGCGTTTTTAATATTTAGTTATTATTATGTATTTATTTAGTATTTGCGTATGATTTGTGATCATTAAAACTGTGTGTCAAGTATGCATGTGTACTCCACATCGTTCTATACTCTTTCATTCAAAAGAAATCTTTTAATTTAAAATCATATCATATATATAGCTTCTTACAGAGACAGTGGACTTATCTTCATTTTGGCCACGATATCAAGGCGTTTTACTGTGAGTCTGTAAACTTTAATAACCTCGACTACAAAAACTCCAGAGCTTTTTCTCTCTCGCTAATTCAGTTCATGATGAACTGTTCATCAAGAGAAAGCCATGCACACAGACGTATATAGGATATATATATATGCCACGAATTTTGTAGTACTTACTTTTAGAATTGCATATTATTCTGGTTGTGAGCAAAAAAAAAACTGTTGATAAATAATTTAGACGTGGGTTCAATGCTTAATTATATATGAACTTGGTACAT
The DNA here is from genome assembly GCA_034699125.1 of Gisinianus flammeolus. Classification (NCBI taxonomy): domain Eukaryota; kingdom Metazoa; phylum Arthropoda; class Collembola; order Symphypleona; family Katiannidae; genus Gisinianus; species Gisinianus flammeolus. The sequence goes on along the minus strand of JAIUND010000209.1, from coordinate 89,247 downwards.
GTATAAAACGCATGAGTCTCATATATGATATACGAGTACTTACACGAAGCATGTACTTGTATTTACATATGTAGAGGAATTCGTAAAAAAGGACTATACACTGCACGGGAACGAGAGACGTGTGTACACTGTACATTAACATTGGGTAAAATATTATCATGAGATAGCTGTCATTGCAAATGCTTACGGGAAAAGCCGAATACAAACAGAAATAGTGTGAGTAAATGTATAGTATATGTAGTCAGTCAGTATTACAAATTTAAAGTTTAAAAATGATGGTGAGCCCTTTGTGTTTAAGTGCAATAATTCCTTTAAATTTGACATTTTGTCATTTAAATTGTAAATTGTAGTTGTCTACCTATACACACATATAATATTCATAACTTAGTCTCGTCTCTCGTCTATATACATGGCATATGGTCGGAATACGAATAATAAAGTGCTACATGTGAACGACTATGGTAAGACTTAATTTTTACAATGTCTTTATTTAAGTAAGTATCTATATTCAAAGTTATGTAGATGAGCATATTTTAATATATTTTGTAGGAAAAAAACTATATTCAATACAAAAAAAGTATAGATACATTCTATACACCCTATATTAAGTAAATAGTATATAGGGCTAGCTATGTGGACGATACATTTTTTGTCGTGATATATTTGTATGATATTTTAATAAATATAGATTCTATTAATATTATTTATTTTTGAAATACATTGGTTTAAGTGTCGCTTCTTAAATATAGGTACATTACGAGAGCTTTATACTAATCATGCTCTTCATTCATTAGCATTGCTAATTTAGCATTATAGTATATTTGATATTAGTTTAACTACAAGCGTTGCAACTTGCAATAAAATCGATTGAATCACATTTTTATTGTGTGCAGGCTGTAAAGTTATTCAACCACAATCGTCATTTCAAATATTGTAATATATAGTTCAATCGGCTGTTTTTCCTTTGAAAAACACAAAACAAACTTTGCAGTTTGAGTTTGTGAAGTTTCTCAATAAGTGTGTGTTTCTCTTGTTTCTTTAGTTTTTGACAATAGTATTGCCACAATATACATTTTAAATGATTTATCGAGCAGTATAGTTGATTTGTGGTACAAAAATAATAATTAGGCTAGTTGTGTAATTTGATTAAGATTAAGTAAATTAAAATATGCTCCCACAACAGCATGTGAAATTTCTTAAGAAAAATACTGAAGGAAAACGATTTGGCCATAATTTTAATGTTAATTGCCTTGACCAGTTCCAGAGTGTGAGTAATCGAATTGTCAAAAATGGCTCAAATAATAATCGAAATTCCAAGAAAAACTCGGACTCTGATGAAACAAATCTTTTGATTGAAGAAGGTGTAACTGAAGAATCGGTGGATTCGGTATGTTTTTTTTAATCCTTTTCTCTTTGATACAATTTTTTCAATATCATGGACTTGTGACATGAATTAACATATTTATGATCGAACATTTATTTTTCAAATAAACATTTTATGATTCTATATATAGTGTTGAAAAACATTGCTCCTAAATATCTCCTTCAACAAATGTATTTATTTATTGTGGTTTGACATTTAAATATACATAGACTATTCTATTAGTATTCATTTACATACAATGCTAACTTATAAAAGCGGTTTGAAACAATAATGACGTTTGACATATAATAAGTCTGCTGGCTGATAATATGTCGTCTACTTACCATACAAAACATGTTTTTATTTATATATTTTTTAGTTAGTGAGATTGGAATTCTAAGAAACATGCTGAGGATTGAACATAACAAAATAATTTAGAAAAAGGAGAATCTACAGATTCTGTAGATGGTTGTTGATTGATGACGATAATATAGTCAAGAGCTATAGTATTATTTCAGATCCATTTTCAAATCCCAACCATGCAAATGAGAATTATAATTGACAGTTCTTATCAATATCTAATGCGGTTCTGGACACGGTTCTTCAGTAGTAGTCGTCACTAGATGAATGAACGAAACCAAAAACAAACTAGGAAAGTCTCTATACATATTCCATTTAATGTACAAATAGAACAACAAAAGAATAGCGAATTTAGTAGATAGATAGATTCAGTAGACATTCTTATTTGTAGACACGTACTCATATCAGAAAAATGAATCATAATGATGAGTATGTGTGTACTACACTGTGTAGTAGTGTACCATCACATCAATTGAATAATATTTCACCTTGACGGTGTAGTGAATCCATATTTATCTAATATAATATGAGATAGCCTTGTTATTGTGCAAGTTTCATGTACACATTCATGCACAAATTATATGGATTTGGGTAAATCGATAATAATTACATTATTTATAGTGTAGGGAAATAATACTGAGCAGTTTTTTTTACAAGCCATGATAGTTCATTGTTGACTTTACATTCTTCTGAAGAGTCTTCACATCTCAGATGATACATAACACTTTTTTTATATTATCAAAGCAGTTTCATTTTAATTCCAGTGATATTTTAAGGAAGTACATTTCAATTGACCAATTATTTTATTATAAAGGCGTTTTGTGTTATGAGGAGAAAGGTTTTCGTCAGTGTCTTTCTTGTTTTTGTAAAAAGTTAGTACAAAACGAAAATTAAAATGTCGGAATCTGAATTTTGTGCAAAGCTAAAACATCTACATCCGGATATGTGGCTGACATCGGAGCAGGCCAGTGTGTTAAGTGTAGGAGAAGTAGAATGGCAACTACAGACAAATATAAGAGAAGGTCTGTCGTGGACAGAAGCAGACAATCGGAGGAAAATTCTAGGACCGAATGAGTTTATTGTTGCGGAAGAAGAGCCCGTTTGGAAGAAATATATTGAACAATTCAAGAATCCAGTAAGAATTTTTATTTGAACAATTATTATTTATGCCTTTATAGATAGGTATACTGTAAAAAGTAGATATTTTATTGTCAAATAACAACGTAATGAAATCATTAATCATGTATTATTGTTTTTCAGCTGATTCTACTTTTATTAGGATCCGCATTAGTATCCGTTTGTATGAATCAATTGGACGATGCTATTAGTATAACCGTAGCTATTCTTATTGTAGTTACCGTTGCCTTCATTCAAGAATGGCGATCAGAGCAATCGCTTCAAGAACTGACAAAATTAGTTCCCCCCTCCTGTAATTGGTGAGTTTTGTTCTTATAATAATTTAATGAGTACTGTTGAATAAATGTAGATTTATGTAGCACATTGATAATAGAGTTACTGGAATTCAATATGTAAATTTGAAAAATCTTTAATTGGGATTTCTATTCGTGTTCCATTTGTACAGTATTAGAGTAAATGCTGTACAATCCTTTTTGGCTCGATCTTTAGTACCTGGTGATATAGTGTACCTAAATATTGGTGATCGGGTGCCTGCGGACATAAGGCTCTTTGAAGTAAAATATGACGTCGTATTTCATTTAATATCTTAATTTTTTATCTGCCCATACATGGATATTTATGTCGGACTTTAAAACTAATGATTGTTTTTTTCATAGGCTATTGAATTGTCGATAGACGAATCAAGTTTCACGGGTGAGACTCAGCCAGCGAATAAATCACCAGAACCTGTGATGTAAGTAACTTTTTCAGTACAACACAATATTTTTATTACATTTACAGGAATACGTTTCACAAATTAAAGAAAGAGTACAATCAATAAATATAATTATTACATTGATAATATTAAGCTCATTATATTCATTATGTAAGAATAATAATAACGGTAGTAGTGAGAAAATCAACAAAAATATATCAGTCAATCAATTGTTTGTCGATTTTAACTTCTTCTACAATCTTTCTTAATCTCATTTTCTTTTCCTCGTGAACATTCGTTGCTTGTTATTTCCCTCATCTCTCGTCTCAATTCCTCTTTCCTTTCCTTCAACTCTCTCTTCGAGATGGATGATGACATTGTGGACTTGATCTGGGCCAGGAGTTTATCGGCTGCAGTAGATTTCACAGCTCACCATAAGAGGTGAAATAAATTACGATTACTTACAGTAATTATTGCTTTTACATATATTTGAATGATTAATTGAATGTAAAATAACTGTACCTTGGATTTTCTATTATATTGCACGGGGGCTGGAGCAAATCGATTACCTCGGTCTCTCGATCTTTCGGATTTCCCGTTGGGATTTTCTCGACGACCATGAATTTCAAGGACTCCTGATATTTGCCATCATGATGATCAATGTAATGATGAGCCAGAGAAGCGAAAGGGCTCATTTGTTGAATCTTCCCAAACAAGATTCCAAGGTCCAAAATCATAATTTCTCTCCAATTTGGATTGGACCAATACTTTTTTCTGTCTCTTTGATTGTATCCCACAAATTTATGTACTTAGCAAGATTGTGGAAGCGATTAATATTTCGATAATCGATGGAGTTTTCACTGGATCCAATGCTGAGTAGTAGACGATTATCTGTTGAGGCTCGAGATGGGCAAGGATGACATGCAGCTGCATACAATCCTCTATGTTTTACAGGTAAAGCTGAAACACAAAAGATTGATTAGTTTACAATATAATATGAATGGCTTACAAATATTTTCAAAATAATTAATCATTCTCTCTTACTGTGCATCATTCTGATCGTCCTTCTGACGAACTAATTCAAACATTTCTCCGTCTGTTCCAGGAATTGGAACTTCGAACGAATCCTTTTTGAGAGTGAGTGGAGCGGTCAGACAATTTGCGATACCACACGGCCAAGTCCCTGGTTCATCATTATCATCTCGTTCTTGTTCTATTTAAAAGGGTAGATAAATCATTCATTTATTAGTACTGTGGACTTATAATATCTATGCTATCATAATACATATATGTACTTATATATACATTATAAACAATAACTGTACTCGTTCATACTTTCTTGACTGCCCACTAGGTCCCAATTCAAATTAGCTGTTTTACATTTCTCGTATCGACAATTGGCACAGGTTCTGTTTTCTTTCGTAATGTCGCAGAGAATACCCTTGTCCCTAAATTGGCAATATTTTCCTGCCTTAAATGACTTTTCTTCGGGTCTCGTTCTATTATTACCTGTGTAAGCACAGAAACACCAGTGAACAAGTTTTTTTAATTGATTGGTTAATGTAATATATTATCAAAATATCAACTATATGCACTTCATCTATTTGAATTACTTTACTTACTCTCCCAGCGATTGAAAATAAATTTTCCGCAAGCCTGACACACACATTTCATGCTATAGAGACTTTTCCAGTGACCCTTATAACCACAGATAGTACAGGGACCAATGAGCTGTTTCCTTTCAGTGTTCCGTTTGTGGGCTTTTCCCTTCGTTTTTGACTCATGCTCTCATCAGATTTCTTTTCAGGCTTCTCTAAAACTGTAATAAGAGAGAGAGACGACTTTATTATTATTAACTACAAAATAAATAACAATAGAAATTGTATGTATATTAAAATATTGTTTTTTACTTTTACTTTCAGATTCTTCCTTATCTTGTCCACCATCATCATCCATCGCATCAACATCTGAAAGAAGAAAGAAAAAAGAACATTATACGTGACTAGGAGAGAGAGAGTATGTAATTATAGAGTACAGTAGTATAATTCTGAAAAATTCAAAAGAATTCAGAAAGATTCAGAAAAATTCAGAAAAAAACATTTTACATTTTGTATTTTTTCGCCCATATTTTAATTGATATAAATGTAGTGTATTTAATTGTCTTTTGCTTACCAGGATGGAAATCAGCGTCGTCGTCGTCATCGCTAAAATACTTGTCCATTTTCCTAGTAGGAAATTCCTACTTCTCGAACTTTTTAGTAGAACTCGCCTCTTCCTTCTCACTCTTTCTCCCTCTTTGCATGATAATTTTATCGTGGTGTAACACAAAAAATGACGATTACTTACATTAACAAATTAATTAGCAGAACCCAATTAGACAATACAAATTGCGCAGAGATGTTATCTCTACAAAATCTTGTGTGAGACTGAGATTCGCTCAATGTGTGAGAAGGATGATTAAACGTGTACGAACAAGTTCAGACTCAAACGTGTCGTTCGGACATGTTTCGCACATAAAGAACAATAATATACATACTTAGTATGTACATACATGACTCCGGCTATGACTTGTGTACTACTTGTATTGAGTTGTATGGCAACTATGAGATAATCGTACGTAAGACACAACTTCATTTTATTCTTTATTCTGTGAATTCCCTTAGAAAAGATGGTGACGAAGTATCAGTGCGGAATTTGGCATTTATGGGGACTTTGGTCCGATGTGGAAGTGGGAAGGTAAGTGTTCTATATGCTCCACATTACCCTAATTTAAAGTAACCGTCAAGTTTATATACTTGTATATATAGATAACTTACATAACATGTATATTTTTATCGTCTGTGCAGGGTATTGTCATTTCTACTGGACCAAATTCAAAATTTGGAGAAGTTTTTAAAATGATGCAAGCAGAAGAAGTGAGTACAATAGAAATAGTGAAATGTTTGTACACAGTTTACATGTTTAAGTTATGTGAAATTGAAAATAATTCTCTTTATTTTTTTGTAAAAGTCTCCGAAGACCCCCCTCCAAAAAAGTATGGATAAACTAGGAACTCAGCTGTCATTTTATTCTTTCTTTATTATTGGGTGCATTGGGATACTTGGCTGGGCACAAGGAAAACCTTTCTTAGATATGCTGAATATTGGTGTCAGGTAATACAGAACAGATGATACTTGTGATTTCTTTTACCCATGTAAATCTTTCTTTCTAATTATAAAGAAATATAAGTAAATCATGTTTTATCTTTCTGCCATGCAGTCTCGCTGTAGCTGCAATTCCTGAGGGTCTCCCAATTGTGGTAACTGTCACTTTGGCATTGGGAGTTATGAGAATGGCAAAACGAAACGCAATTGTAAAGCGTTTGCCTACCGTAGAAACTTTAGGTAAGTAATATTTTACCCATAGATTATGTATGTATATATTTCAGTTGTGTAAAACCATTGTGTTTGCATTAAATAAGTTGTCGTCATTGCTTCATATGTTTCAGGTTGTGTAAATGTAATCTGTTCGGATAAAACGGGGACATTAACTAAAAACGAAATGACCGTGACTGCCATTGTGACATCAGAGGGTTGCGCTGCGGAAGTAACTGGTGTAGGTTATAATGGTGTCGGTGAAGTCAAGCTTCGTAACAGTCAATATGCTGGATCAAGGGAAGCTCGTCAGTCAATATATAATTTGTTGGAGACGGGAAGCGTTTGTAATAATACTGTGATAACAAATGGGGTTTTGAGAGGACAGCCAACTGAAGGTGCCTTAGTCGCAGCAGCTTTAAAATTTGGAATCATGAGTGTTCAAGATCAGTATTTGAGACTTCAAGAATTTCCATTTAATTCTGAACAAAAAATGATGGCAGTGAAATGTATACCGAAAAATCAGTCTCAACGAGATAGTCATGATGGAGAAATTTTCTTTGTCAAAGGAGCGGTAGAAAGAGTATTGAAACAGTGCACAAATTACAATCAATTTGGTTTTAACACTCCATTGAGTACAAAGAAGGAAGAAGAGATTTTATCTACATCATATGAATTGGGTCGACAAGGACTGAGAGTTATAGCTATGGCAAGAGGACCGACTTTTCAGAATTTGACATTTCTTGGTTTAGTCGGAATGCAAGACCCACCGAGACTAAATGTTAGGAATTGTATTCAAACGTTGGTTGCTTCCGGGATACAAGTCAAAATGCTAACAGGAGATGCTCAAGAAACAGCACTCTCTATCGCAACTATGGTGGGCATCGATACTGTTCATGGAACTTCAATGTCGGGACCTGAATTAGATAAAATGGATGATGTAATGTTCGAGAAAGTTGTACCTCAGATTTCAGTCTTTTATAGAGTGGCACCAAAGCATAAACTTAAAATTGTCAAGGTATATGCATTTATAATATGTAAATTTTTATTGCTGTATGGATTTTTGTTTGCTTTTACAAGTATGTGCATGTCCTTTGGCTTGAAGTTATACAGTACAACTGTGATTCTAATTTTTATTTATACTTTTTGTAGGCTCTTCAAATACAAGGCTACATAGTTGGGATGTCTGGAGATGGAGTAAATGATGGAGTAGCATTGAAAAGAGCTGATATCGGGATTGCAATGGGTCGAAATGGAACAGATGTGTGTAAAGAAGCCGCAGATATGATTTTGGTTGATGACGATTTTCAAACTATTGTGTAAGAGCACAATTTTACTAGTTTTAATATTGTTATTGCTGTATGATAATTGTGTTTTCATTATGCATTGTAATTGAAACATTGATTTGTACAAATTATCTATAGGGCTGCAATCGAAGAAGGAAAGGGCATATTCTACAATATTCGCAATTTCGTTCGATTTCAACTAAGTACAAGTATCGCAGCGCTTTGTCTTATCGCATTAGCTACTCTTAGTAAGTTGTTTAATTTTTGATACTTTTTGTATTGAAATGAGTAATATTTAAATTCTTAACAAATATGTATATAATTATATGAATTAACTCATTTTTTTATCCCTACAGTGGATGTTCCGAATCCACTAAACGCTATGCAAATTCTGTGGATAAATATTATCATGGATGGTCCACCTGCACAAAGGTATATATATATACAATGTACCTTTGTATATTGTCACGCGAATGTAAAAATGTCAAAGTTACTTACGAGAATATACATGATGATTACTTTTAGTTTGGGAGTGGAGCCTGTTGACAGAGATGTAGTCAAGAAGCCTCCGCGGAATGTGAAAGAGCCAATGATCACAAAAGCATTGATTATCAATGTATTACTATCCGCTTTTATCATTGTAAGTGGAACTTTGTGGGTGTTTAAACGAGAGGTAAGAAATTCAAATGGATTGACAAAAAGGAAATACTAACATTATCATGATTTTCTCTTTCTTACAAACCTATAAAATTTCATGTGTTCTAATATAGATGAGTGACAACAAAATTACTCCTCGTGATACCACAATGACTTTTACATGTTTTGTTTTCTTCGACATGTTCAACGCTCTGAGTTGCAGATCTCAAGTAAGTTACACTTTTATCATATTCAGTGTAGAAATGAATTTTGAATTTTGAACTAATCAAAATTTTTGATTAGTATTAAGATAGTACAGCATAATTGCTATGATTTTAATGTTGTTATTTCTTTGATGCTCACAGGAGAAGTCCATATTTGAGATTGGATTTTTCTCCAACCGGATGTTTATCATAGCTGTTACAGCTTCAATTATTGGTCAAATGTTGGTTATCTATTTCCCCCCTTTACAAGCTGTTTTTCAAACTGAAGCTCTTACTTTACGTGGTGAGCTTACCTTCAAATCTTAAATTAGTCTATTCAGTATGATGATGATACACGTGTAAGATGTAAAAGTAAAAATCGGGTTTTTTATTTAATAGATATTATTGGATTGGTTGCCCTTTCATCCACCGTGTTCTTTGTGTCAGAGTTAAAAAAATTCTTCGAAAGAAGAGCAAACGCCCGATACAGTTACTACAACAAACGAAGCAAGTCGGAAGATTTGGTCTGAATATTTAATCATTTAATCATGTATAATCAAAAAGGGAAATATTGCTACTAAGGACAAGTACCTTACATAATATTACGTTAGAAAAAATATCTCTTCAGTACGCGTTATAAATTTAAATGAGCGTGAGACAGAAATTACTTCAATATCAAGTCAAGATATCAGTCAGTTTTATGGGGAGAGGCTACGTGAGTATAATTGCTCGTATATTTATTACTCAATACTTACAACATACGCATTTTTAGCCAATATACGATACCTAAATTATTATTTACCTTCACTCTTCACTCCAAATATATCATTTTAGACTTTTCAATATCTTAATTTATTATAATAGGCAACAAATGAAATGTGTAGGTATTTATTGATTTAGAATAAACGTTTTAGCAGAACAAAATGTGTATTTGAAACAAAAGACACACCATATAGATACTAGTAAACAGGGACCTACATTATGTAGGTAAAACCAACCTGCAAATTATAACATTTTTATCCATATCAGCTATATCCAAAAGAAAGAGAACATCGAAGTGAAAGTTTCAAGCTGGAAAGTTACAAAATTATGATTGCCGTTTTGTTTGCTCATTTAATTAAAATACTTTTGGTAAATAATTTAAAATTTAACAAGTTTAACAGTTCGATTTTAAACTCGGTTTATTTACTTGATGATTGCATTTAAAATACTAAACTTTTAGATGTAGATTTTATTTTAGTATTTATCTCCTAGTTGTATGTACTTATGTTATTGTTCCACAAAATAATTAGTTCAAATATAATAATAATAATTATTGTTGTTAAATATAATGGTATTGCGATTATTATTATCATTTATTATGTATTCCTTTTTACTTGTTAGGTTTTTTTTGCAGCAAAAATCCTAGTATTGCATGAATGAGGAAACTTTATATTAAATTTTTTATGTGTAAGAATAATGCTATTTCGCCATTATAATTTACAAAATACATTACCGGTATATATATATTCCAGTGAAATATATTTTCTTCGTAGAATAGTGTGGGGTTTTTGTCACAATCTTATATCTCATACAACGTAAAAGTGTACAGTAAAAAAAAGAGTACACGTCAATGAAATATTAAAAGATATTTTAACATATCAACGTTATAAAAAATGTACCTATGTATCTACGCGCACAGAGGATTTTTTTCTCTATCTCTCATCTTGCTCTGTTGGAAGTCTCTTGACACTCCTGTTGTTTCTAATCCTAAATCTTGTACAAAAATGCTGACGATATTTTTGTCATAGTTTGTTTACAAATTCGAGAATAATGTTTCCACTAGTTTTCACACTTTTTAAATAAAAAGAAGCCTCGCTATTGGCATTGGATGTTTGCAATGTTATAAAACCAGTACAATCTTAGATGATAGATGTATACCCTACGATAATTCACTTTATTCATACCTATAAATTACATAATACTCTATAGAAAACTTATCACCATACCCACTTACAAAAACCAATAGCACTGCGTCAAGACTTGTTTGCATATGATTCTTCCAATTGAATTTTTGAACGCTGTAGTCCTATTTGAAATTCTAGATTATCCGGAGAAAGAGAAGTTGCCTTTGACATGTCATCAAAAGATCTCTGAAAACACCCTGCATAGATACACACGTCCATAAAAGCTTTATTGAATAAATGCGTAGACATGATAACAATTAAAAATGATTAATTCATAATTATATATACCCATTCGATAATGTATTATGCCTCTGTTATAATACGCGGTAGACAAGGTTGGGTCATGGGCAATTGCTTGGTCATAGTTCATCACAGCATTGTCAAAATCAACCTGTTTTCATTATTACAACTAAAAATAGGATTCACTATATAGAGGACAACATTATGTTTTAAATTGAAATGTAATTAGTATAGGTACAAAAAAGTTGCTGCACCTTTAAATATTTGCATTGACCAATATTGTTGTATACTACAGCAAGCTCGGCTTTAGTCTCAGAGTCCTATATAGTAAACATAAATATTATGAATTATATTTATATACTTTATCCATAAACGCTATTATTGTTCAGCAATTAAGTATCTAATAAAATTTTGTACAAGGAAATGTAATATTAAAAGTTGTACGTATAATATTTCTTAAATACAAACTTGATGTTTTTTTACCATTTCTGTTTTGGATTGGAATTTCTGTAAATACTTCCCATATATGTCAATAGCTTCTGTAATTTTGGCTTGGCTCACTAGACGTTGACATTGTTGTAAAAGGTCCTTAAATGACATTGTTTACCTTATTTTTTTATCCCAAAATTGGCCAAAAATGACAACTTCCAAGGAATCGAATGAAATTTTTTTTTCGGTGCGAAATATCCTTTTGAATTGTTCAAATTGATCTTCAATGATCTTTCAAGTTTCAATCTGTACGTGGTCGAATGAAGAAAAGCAAAAAAGCTGTCTCTGTGATCCCTATAAAGTGTGATTTATAAAATGTTTGTCGTATGACAGTGAAAATTTTCTACTTGTTACAATTTTAATAACTGCAAATTATAATTAAATACCCCTTAGTTTTTGTTTTAGTATGGTTATATAATTTGTGACATTTTCGTTATAGTTATATAGCGAAAATCCAACACCATATATAGTTATAAAAAATATTTATATACAGTCGATTTGTTGTCGCAGAAAAGCCGGATCATGCAATTTTCATTCTCATTTGTTGTGAGCTCATTATTTCTAGTGTATATGGGTAAGTGGATTCATGAACTTATTGTATAAAGGTATCAGTTTGATTAGAAGCATCAATTTGCAAGCTGTCAATGTGTGTAAATACTTGTACATATTTTATTTCCCCAGGTCATTCAATATGGTCCCTAGTGTCGATATTTATACCCCCATCATGTACGGAAACTCATTGTTTGAAGTCACATCTTACCTCTAGTCCAAAACTACAACTTATACTTTGTACTTCAACTAAACCATCTATAAAATCATTTGATGAACTCACTCAAGTTCATCGTTGGAATCCTTTCAATTATCTAGCTGAAGAGTCAAAGTGAGTACAATATATCATCATCATCTTCATTTGCCAAGTTAACAATGATGTTAAGCATATAGCTGCTATATTATAGCAGGGTCTTGAGGTAACCTAGCTTACCTTTTTTACCCAAGGACGATTGGAGATATTTCATGTACAATGTACATGTTTATAACTTAAAACGAGACTTTCAGTTGGAAATCGATTGAATAACCTACTGAAAATGGCAAAAGAAGCACAGCGTTATTAACTTACACAATAATATAAAGAACATTGTCGGGAAGCAGGAAATTGAACCACGTACCTACTTAATATCACTTTCACCAGGAGAAAGCTCACATGTACATAGAAAGCGTTTTCGTGAAGATTGATTAAGATAATAAATAATATTATTGAAATGAAAAGTAATATACTATTACCAAGTACGTAATCTTGACACAGTAGCCATGATTTTCCTTTCGAAAAGAAAAAAGCTAAATAAAATCAAATAATTTCTCTTTTGTTTTGTGTACTTTTCACTATATGTATAGGAATATAACAATTCCGATTCCGGAGAAAACGAGACAGAACGGGACTTTGTACATCTATGCATTCCTTGCTCCAGTTCCAAGGCATGATAAAGAAAAATGGATTCAATCTATTCAATCATCGCAATCAATGTTTACAGCATTTCAAATTACACAGTATTTGGTACCTGCAGCAAAAACTTTCAATCTGCTGAACGCCAACAATGAAGTAAAAAACCCAATTCTTTTTTCTTGTTGTCTCATTTCATTAGGGATGAGAGTATGTCGTAAACTTAGTTTACGACAGCGTGAAAGCGTAGTAAACTTTTAAGCAAGAGTATAAAAAATGAAAGAAAAGAAAAGTAAATCCAAGGAAATGTATTTTGTATCTATGTTTGTGTATATAGGAAAAACAGCCGAAAAAAGAAAAGCAAGTGAAAGCGCAAGCTCACGTGTGTAAATTGCTTAGATTGAATTTTATGACGGACTTACATATTTTACCAAGAAAGGATCTACCTATGGATTTGTCTCAACTGATTAGGTAAATAATTGATTAAGAAATCACGTCGAAATATCGACCGTTTTATACTGAGGAAATTTTGTGTCTTGATGATTATTTCATGGTTGAGACCGATAGTGTAGAGATACATGTGTAGGATACGCACATGTTAGTTTTTTTTCCTTTCCTTTTCCCAATTCTTATAAATTGCTTATAAATTTCACTTTTTATTTTTAGACTTTCATCATCCGATACGTACTTACCTCCGTTGAAATTCGATAGCTTTTCCAGCCGTCTTAGAAACTTCTATACGATTAATGCCACAGATACTACATATGAATTGCAATTTGAATATGCTCCAGCATCAATTGGAGCTCTCAGGTTTGAAAAAATCTCATAGCCATACTACATATACATATATATTTTTTATAAGGACTTTTGACATATGTATACATAACAATGTGCTTCTATATCAACTCCTTGCTGGCATGAGACGAAATTACTTGAAAATTTATGCTCCCTTGGGTGGAATAAATATTTTAGAATGAGCAGTCAGTTTGAGGCGGCGATGGAAACAATGAAGTCTTTCGGGTTCTCTGCCAAAGATCTGGATGAAATTAAAGGAATATTTTCTGACACAAATGTCTATTTATTAGCTCTCACAATGCTCGTCGCATCCTTCCATGTAAGTTGTTCTTGAGAAGACCATTAAAATATTGCTGGAAAGTTTTATACATGCATGTTCATACTCCATGCGAGATATTTCAACGTCAATGGTTTGTAGAACAAACTGAAAATGATTAATTGTAATGATTTTATTACAATAATAATTGTATAATTTTTTAGCTTCTATTTGACTTCTTGGCATTTAAAAATGATGTTATGTACTGGAAGCATCGTAAAACAATTGTTGGGTTATCATCGTAAGTTTGTTTCACACAGTATTTCCAGTTTTTCCAGTTGCCTTTATATTTGTAGATGATCAAATATTTGAATCAATACGACATATTGTGTATATGTCAATTTTCATTATTATGAAATGTAAAGGCATGATTTTCATTCTGTTTACTTTTATAGGAGAACCATTCTATGGCGTTGTTTTAGTCATTTTGTTGTGTTCTTGTACCTCGTAGAAGAAAAGAGCAGTATGTTGGTAATCGTACCAGCATTTATAGGACTCATTATTGAAGTAAGTGAAATTTTTAACATTTAATTCATTTTTTATGCTATACTGTAACTCACAATTACTTTAAATTAGCTCAGGAAATTATTATGGACTCTGCTATAGTCACTATACAAGTCCTCTATATAATTTATTCTTGCCCTATTTACAAGTGACAATTTTTATCCCTTACCTTTCTCGCTCAGAGTCAGGATTGAGTAATTAGTTATTAGCATCCCGCAAATCGTGCTGGGTTGGTTTTCTTTATAGTAAAGTCACAAGGTCAAGTTGTAAAAGGTTCTCCTACAAAACTTGGAAAGACATATGGAAAGATATATATATGCATTCAAGAACTATTTTAAAGTGATTCCTCATTCTTTATTTAATTGGATACAATTTAAGCCCCCTCGCTTTTAATCCATCTTGAATGTAATGGAAACTGTGTAGTCATTTCCATCTTGGCCGAAAGTAGAATGAATCACCTTCTGTAATAATTACGCTCTCATAATAACCATGACTTAATACAATCTAACTAATGGAAACCAAGACTGACAGACAGACAGAACTTGAATTTGAAAACGATGAGAATGATGCTGAAGGATTAAGAAAGTGTTTAATTTTTTCCCATTTGAATGCTTGGTAAGATTTGGAAGGTGAGCAAGGCTCTCAAGATTAAATTTAGTCTAGCAAGAGGATTCCCTTGGATATCATTTGGTCGGCTGAGTGAGCTGGAAAAAGCTACGGCTCAACACGACGTGGACAGCATGAGATACCTTTCCTACCTTCTGTATCCACTTTGTATAGTCGGGGCTGTTTACTCTCTCCTCTACACGCCTCATAAAAGGTATGCGTAAAATGTAGTTTCATTAAAAGGCTCGTAGAAAGTAGAAAGTACCTATCTCTACATGTGTAGTCAAGTCTTAAAAGTAATCGTACAAGTTCATGTCTATACATGCTCAACTTCTCGTCCTTTTTCTGTCTTTTATTTAAACAACAGTAAAGCACGTTTTTTTTCTTCCAACTTTCATGTCACTTTTCGAAACTTTGTCCTTTCATGTAAATGTACGTATCTGTACATTTTACATAAATTTAAATAAAACACTAATGTATTATTAATTATTTCCATATGTAGTTGGTATTCCTGGACCATACAAAGTTTAGTCAACGGAGTCTATGCATTCGGATTTCTCTTTATGCTCCCTCAGCTTTATTTGTAAGTAGCCAAACCATTTAAAAATAGAAATTTTACCATTTTAAAGGCTAAGATTTAACATGGTACATATGGGACATCCTCCTTATTTTTCAACAGGAACTACAAATTAAAAAGCGTCGCACACATGAACTTCAAGTCTTTCATGTACAAAGTGAGTTACACAAATTTTCATTTCAATTCTCTCATATAAATTTACTTACACAAATGACTCTAGTCTTGGAGAGGTACATACCTACATATAAGTGTCAAATGCATAATAAGTATTTTAATAGTGTAATAGGGGTAATTGATAATTGAACATTTGTAATTTTGATGTACTGCTGAAATTAAATTCTACATATACGTAGTTTTTAAATACAAATAGTAGAGGGAAATTCCTACAGTCTTCTGTATTCTCTTATTTTTACAATACATATATGTATGTATGTACGCAGAGTACGACCTGAAAGTGCAATCGATAAAACTAATCAAGTGAAAACAATGCTGTCTCTTGACACCTTCTAAGCTCTTAAGCCTGAAGCGCTCAAACTTTCTATAGTATACAGGAAAAAAAAATCCCGATAATTGTACATGTTAAACTTATGTTATGTCATGTCGTTTTAATTACTTCGGGGCCAAAGTTTTTATTCAGACTCAAACTAGTCTGAATAGACGACTGTTAGTCGTAGTAAAGTGTTAATTGTTTCGTTTGATGACAAAAGTATTCTTTATAGTGGAAGATACTAATACACTGTGCATGAGTCGTCTAAATTTAGTTGATACAATGTGATGTATACATGTACGCTTATGCTTTCATTCAAATCTATTACAGGCATTCAACACATTTATTGATGACCTTTTCGCATTTATCATCACAACCCCCTACTCGCATAAAGTTGCTACACTAAGGGACGACGTTTGTTTCCTCATATATCTCTACCAAAGATGGTAAGCTCTCTCTCTCTCTATTTTCTCTCCATGTTTATAAGTATAAATTGTATTTTAGAATAGAAAAGTTTTTTTTCTCTTTTTTTTGGAAATATAAACTTCTCAATCACTTAACCTGGTTGTATATAGAATAAACTTGGTATTTTGACAACGGATTTCCTATCTACGATCTCATCCTTTAACAATATTTGTCTAATATAAACTGAGTGGTACATGTAATTTCCTTTCATTCTCATGTATTGCAAGGCTTTATCCTGTGGACAAAAGTCGACTTGACGCAGGTGGAGAGTTTGAACTATCTGCAGAAAGTTCACAGCAAAAAGAGCAGAAAGCTGAGTCGCCCAAAGCACTTGAACCAGCATCCCCCAAACCTCTAACTGACAATAAGCCGTCTGAGAAAAGCTCAGTGAACAAGAAAGACGATTGAGTCGCCTATATACAGCACAACTACATCAATATAATATACATGTATGCAAGGATATACACTCTAACTTAAAAGATAAACAGAAGAGAAAGTGGGAAAAAGAGAAGCAAATCACATACACGCACATATGTACATTCACATTGAAATAAAAGAAAAACTGGAGAAAGCTTGTCTTACGCTTGTTTTAGTAGTATTAATACACTAACATAACCCCAGTAGAAATACAAACATTCAAATTTAAATAATCTTTCAAACTAGAACATTTCTTATAGTCCCAGTCAACATGATTCAACTAATTTTTTTTATTCTTAAAAAAAAGAAGAAGAGAAGCAACCCACTTTTATTTAAACATTCAACAAATGAATCAAAAGACTGGAATACATTATGTGTAACGTGTATATATATACATATATGTATGTATACATACTAACTCACCGTAAAAGTATTTTTATGGCACACAAAAAAACACAAGTGACAAAGAGAGAAAACATTTATAAATGCACGACGTAGGGAAATAAGAATTATTTTAATGCTGTACGTGATTTTCCGCCAAAAAAAGAAGTTTACTTTAGGTTTCAGGGCGAACTCTCTTTACCTATTGGGTTTACCAAGTCACTTCACATCGTATTAAATATGTATGTACGTGAATGAAATTGCAATACGAATTTACTTGCTGTATAAATATCGATATATAGGTTAAAGCATTAAATACAAGAATATGTGTATAGAGTAATCAAACAAATGCACTTATATATGCCCATGCCCATGTATACTTACACACACGTAAACATTATAAATAATACAAGTCGATATAGTATTTAGAAGGAGTTGTAAGAAAAAGATTTGAAAGGGAAACGTAAATATTTGTCAATTGTTGTTACCAATGTTGTTTTATATGGTCTCATTTCCTCGCCTGTATATGTTTGACGGGAGAAAGGGAATAAAAAATGAAATAAAACATAGGAAAGCGAAAAAAAAGAGCACCAGCCCAAATGTGTCAATAATATGTCACTGATTTAGCATTTTCTTTGCCAGTGATTCTAAGGTTTCTTCAAAAAATTTATTTATTTGTTTTTTTTTCTTTCTCTACTTATTCTTCTCGCTTTTATCAGCTATTAGATTGTAGTAGTAGGAATTTTGCGTGTGTAAAGGTCATATAATATATATATATATATTGTATATGCGTGTTTTGGATCAAGATATAGTATATATATATTTATTTAATATTTATTATATCTACTTATCATATGTTGTTTTTTTTGTTGTATTAAGGGATGCTGTTTCTTTATCTTCGGCTACTCTTTGCTTTATCTTGACAGTCTGTTCTTGGTTTTTTAATTAATTGCAAATTGTAAGGGTATATATATACTAATATATTATCTATTGTAAATATGTAGCAAGTTTTTATTTTAGTTTTTTATATGTACTCTCATCTTTGACAAAAATAGGAATAGATTGACAAGCACGTGTGTTTTTTCGCCATATACTTATACATACAATTGATATATTATATGTACATATATTTTTGCTTCTTCAATATCAAGTATATTACCGTAACGCTTTAATTAAAAACCTACTCTCGATTACAAACCTAGGTTTTTGGCTTGTTTTATATCTAGTGGACGCCATGTATCGTAATGTACTCAAGTCATCCGTACAATTTAGACTAATTCTGAATTTGCAGACATAAACCTAGGTTTCTAATTAAAGCTTTACGGTATTTTATCTATTTATTTCTATTCCCTTTCCTTTTGTCTTAAATGTGTAAGTACGTACTGTTTATTTCTTACGATATTTTGACATTTTTGGTACGCACAAAAGTGCGTACTTTTCCGGTCCTTGCGGTAACTTTGGTAATTGTCGGATACATTGCGTTGCGTTACATTAATACAGATATATAAGTATGTAGGATTTTATTAATATTATCATCATTAACATAATAATAATAATAATTGTGATTTAGGAATTACTTCTACGAAGTATTCTATTCCAAATTTGATATATATTTTTGTTTTATATAGTGTCTGTGCTTTTCTTTCCATGCCCAGCATCTTCAACTACATAAGTGTATGTATTTTTATATGTCATTTAAATGTACACTAACTGCAATCATAACTTTTGCCTAAAACAATTCTGAGTAATTTCACAAATGCTGTAAATTTACAGTTTAACAATAATTAATAATTACTGTATGATTATAATTAATGGGTTTTTAATTTTAAATAAGTTTAATTGATTGTGAACTATATAAGTTTACATGTACGCAGGAGTATACTTAAGTTAAAATTTGGGGTGTAAAAGCTTTGATATTTTTTTTAACATATTTCGTTTTTCTTTGATATATATCATAATAATGTATGTCCTACATATGTAGTCGTAAACTTTCTTAAATAGAGTAACATTTTATTTTTCCGTATTTAAAAGGTAATGAAATTAATTTACCCATTACACAAGGTAAAAGTATTTATCTATATGCGTAATAAAATCTGAGATTTGTTTCTTTTCTGTCTCAGAATATATAATACATGATGATGATGATAATTATTATTAAATATTCTATGGATATATACAGATTCTGTAAAAGGTTAAGGGTACAAGGTGAAAGGTGAACTTTACGTCGGTGCTGTTGCTGTTTCTTTGGCCCGAACATGCTCTGAAAAAATTTACAATATATACAGATATCTGACTTGATGTCCTTTGTCAAATGAGCCCGAGTCAGAATCCATGCAATGACTACAGGGGAAAATGTATATGCATCCTCTTATATATACATATTTATCTAATGACTATGTACTAATGTGAAAACGTGGTAAAAATGTCAAAGTTATTTTACGTCTATATACATACATTTACTGGAAATTGAAATTGCTAGTGAATATATGTATGAATTCGAGTGAAAAGTGAAACTTTTCCCTTCAACCGTCAGCAACGGATATGAATACTTTCAATATTCAATCATTAGTACTCTCATTTTCATCGTTACTTTCAATAAGATCGTTACTTTCAATAATATCCTTACCAACTGAAATCATTCTCCATTTAGATTTATTTTCCAATAGATGATTGATCCAGGGTTTGACTATAAGGAAAAAAAAGAAGAAAAAAGCCCAAACATGATGACTCAAATTTGTTTTGCTATCAGATATATATTTAATTCCATCAGTACTTTTTACTTGACTTACGGATTGGTCCTTGAGTGGATTTGCTACCTTGTAGAGGGAATGAAGGAGTTCTGGCATTGACTTGGATTTTACTTTCTGACTTTATACTATTATCAGACTCTGCTCGACGAGTAACAATGTGTTTATTACTGTTGGGTTGTTGCTTCAGACTGCCAGCCTCTTTAGTTGTAGCCAGGTTACCGGAAGACCTCTCATTATCCCCACTGACAATGAATGCAATTAAGTCAGATAGAATGCTGAGTGTCGGCTCCACGATGAATTCAATGAAGCTTATTTGAGACTCTGGAACTAGAACATTATTCCGGTCACAGAGGGGACTGTAGAAAAAAAACAATTTTATATATATATATATATATTAGTTTGGTTCTTCAGATACAGTTATTACAAGAAAAAGGTCGAGTTTTATCCGTTGTGTTATCATCATTATTGTTTTGAGTTGCTCAAAAAAACTCTTTTCTATATCCCTCGACAGATAATTCGTATCTAAGTACGTAGACGTTGAGCTTGTTCACTACAAAAGTCATTGTAGTTGATTAATTTCGATTTCGTTATGCCTGAAAAAAGGATGCATGGCACGAGTTTTTGAAATAGGTCCATGCATGTCGATTGCTCATCTCCAACTTGGAAAACTTCTTCAAAAGTACCTATCGTATATGTATGTGTGTATTAAGTGAATGTATGAGCTACGCGGAAAAAATGTGTTTCAGTTTCCTCTAATGCACTGTGACAACTATTGCCATCACATGTTGCTTTTGATTGATACATTGAGAGCATCATGCCGTTCTCTTTCCCCTTCGTCTTTTTCTTGAGAAAAAAGACACTGATTAAATGTAGAAAATGGGATTTCATGGACTTTGCTCGTCTTCTCATCGGAATGATTGACTGAATTGTTTTTGCGGTAAATTGACAGACAGAGATAGATTGATAGAAACTCTATGTGCTTGTGTTTGTGTGTGTTTGCATCTGTGAAAAGCATAAAATACAGATATCTTTAGTAGATTTTTGTTTATCAGACCTGAAAGGAAGACCCAGGCGGGATTCTTCGTCTCCTTGCAAGAAGAATTCCTCGAGTATTGAATCAGCCATCTTCTTATGAAGCTGCCATGGTTTTGAGGGGTGGCTACAGAAATAAATCATACCACAAAGGAAAAATAAATAGCTTTGTGAATGATTGCACATACACATACACATTTTCATTGTATTATGTTATACGAAAGAAATCCCACGTGGGAGAGAGTTCAATTGACTTTCCCTTTCACACTTTTCATACAGCGCAATGCACAATTCTAACAAGCTCAAACAACATGTACAACATCCCATTGTCAATATTATTATATTTTCTTACCTTATGTCTGCGGAATGGAGCAGTAGAGACATGGCCATCGTTGTCGTATGAACGTGTGATTGCCTGTGCATAAAAACAGAATCAAATTCAACAAATCTCAAACATATACTAAAAATACGTATATTACGTACACATAATGTGTAAAATAAAATCTCTTTCAACTTTAATCATTATGAGTATACTTGATTAAAAGTAAAAGTATTATTTACAATTAGCAAATTATAACGAGTCCATTTCTGGACAAATGAATGCAAATCTACACATAGAAAAGGACACACAAGATTTGTTCAAGAGAGTAGAGAGTTTCTTCACATCCGCACAGTTTATCTTCTTCTTCTGTGCACAGATAGAGAGAGAGAGAAAGTACCTTACATGTACGAGTACAAAAAAAACTGTTTAAGGATGCAATCAGACACGAGCTCACCTTTCTCCATTGAGGTACGCCTTCACATTTTTAATCTGTGTGAAATGGGAGGACATATCAGTGGAGAGGACCATCTCAATGACTAGATTCCGGAACTCTCGATGCTCCTCGGGTTTCAAGTTGCACAGAATATTCTTGTCCTCTTCTCGAAGGAGCCTACGTATACACAGAATATCGAACAATGACACCAAGCTAAATAATGAAATAAGTCAGGGGGTGAGGTTGGGGGGGGGGGGGTAGAGTAGTAGAGTCAGAGTCAGTAAATAAGTATGCAGGAACGGAGCCAGCAAGTCATTATTTCCTTCAGTTAGTGCCGTCAAGTGCACTCACTCAAGTAAGACTTCCGCCACCATATATACATATACACATATAATGAACGACACACAAGTACTTGTGTATTCGCAAAGTAACTGTGTCAAAAGTCCTACGACTATTATACGACTACCATCTTGATCAAGATAGAAATAAAGAAACAGAGTACGTGTACACACACTTTTTCAAATCAAGTTGCTCTCCCTTCTGCCCTCCCTATGGTTTATAGTTTTTACAGTATCGAAGAGGATACTACAATAATACGCATACACATGTACTGATATATAATTAATGCGTTGAGAGACGGGCTCAAGTCCACTCGCCATTCCATTTCGTTTAATTTCTTTCTCTCTCTCTTTTGCACATCACAATCACTATCTATACCCCATACCACTTACCCATCAAGTCCTTCCCCCACAGCCAAGGACCAACAAAGTGTGTGTGTGTGTGAGAGAGAGAGAGAGAGACAGAAAGTAGAAAAAAGAAAAGAAAGGCAAATGGAGAGTGAAAGGGAAAGAAGATTGAAAGTGTGGCAGAGACCCAAAATAAATTTGAACCCTTTCTCCTGTTTAACTTCTTTTTCCACTTCTTCGTCTTCTCTTTCCTCTTCTTTTTCTTAACAAGGTCTTTCTTTTGCACGAGTGGAAAAGACGAGATTTTCTCCTCCTCCACCTCCTCCTCTCTTTTACAAAGTTCTCTACTTCTAAGCTATCAATTTATTGATAGTTAGGAGAATTACTTGAGAAGGAGAGAGAGAGAGAAGGAGAAGGGGACTCTTTAAATACCTCAAGAGCTAAATGAAAGGGAATGAGGGCAGAAGAGCACTTTAATGAGGAGAAATTGGTGGAAATGTCACTTGCCTGAAAGCAGCCGAGACGTGATGATTTTCTAAAACTGATCGATCTGAAATGTAAAAGGAAAGAATACAACAAAATAGAATCATTTTCTTTGGAAATTTAATGACTCTTCCCTTAAGACTCTCTGTAAGAAAATCAAATATATAGAAATTCGTATGTAGGTACATCTATGTCAGTTTATCGTTTAGATTCACTACGCATGTATGCATTATACAGATATCCGTATGTCTATCCATGCTGTAAAATTGAATAATTTCATAGCGTATTGATTTTTTGCCCCAACTACATATAGACAGTTCTCTCAATGGCCAACTATGTAGTGCAAATTGGAGTTTTTTTTTGCATATACCTAAAACATTTGGAATGAAATCTGAAATTTTTTGTCTACACAGATTTCCCTATGTACCTATAAATAAATGAGTTTTTCTTTTGAAGAAGCACTCTCAAAGAGCAAAGTGTTTAGATAAAGGAATATTGTGGCTAATTAAAATCAATTAAAACTTAATTCCAGGTAGAAACACAAACTAAATATAAATACATTCTACACTCTATTCAGGAAATGAGAAAATGAATCCCAAAAAATAATTATAATTTCAATTTGAGAGTAAGTATCTTTCTTTCTTTCTTTCTTTCTTTCTTTCTTTCTTTCTTTCTTTCTTTCTTTCTTTATTTCGCTCGCTCGCTCGCTCGTGAGTCATCGTCGTCGTCACATTTGTCTTGATGGTGTTCACTCACCGTTGTAAATCAGTGAAAGGTCAGTGCCGACATTAATGTGGAAGTTATTTGTGCGCCCAGTGTGCTCAAAGTCATGGATGAGGGCAGCAAAAAGCAATGAGAAAATCTCCAGGTCTGACAAGGTATTCTGCAAATAAATAAATGGCATACCATACCAAAAACACACATGAGCTCCTCCTCATCATATACAAAATCCACACCGAAAACCATGCACACACACACACACGCACACACAGAGTGAGAGACGAAACACGCAAAAACTTGCTTTAATATTCTCCTCTACTAAAATATACATAGACTTCTTTCCTAAGTAAGTCTACATATAAAATCATTACAACTTTCTACATAGGATTTAGAATTTTGGCGAACTATAGTATAGGACTAAGGAAAGACATGGGAAGGGAAGATAAGGTACAGTAATGTAATGTAATGCGAGGTGAGGCATTCTAGTTGAGTTTGTTACAACCCACATGAAGTGTTTACGAACTGTCTACAAGTTTTAACTCAACTACCAACTCTCTTCCTCTCTCTTTCCCTCTCTCTCTCTTTCTTTTTAGCCTGGGGATCTATCTTTACTTTCCTTTTGTGACCCCTACATTCCTAAGCCTTTTCCTTCCAACTCTCTCTCTCTCTCTCTCCAACTTTGTGTTGTCTTTTTGAACTTCCGCTCTTCCTTCCAATTGGACTTTAACACCATGGAAAACCCGGCTGTTAATAAAACCTCCATTAAATTTACTAGCTCGATAGGAGTTTTTACACCATGTTCTCTTCGTCTCGAACCAGTGTTTACGTCAATGCTCCCTTCTCTACATTAGTTTTCTTCCTCTACTACAAACTGCGGGTAGAAAGAAACAGGAAATTGCATTCATGACTCTCGCTCTACGCCTTTCTTATGGTTCATAGTACAGAGAGGGAGTTTCTATATGGTGAATGTTGAGAAAATGGAAAATCTGATGGCGTCTCAGGAGACAAGAAGGGAAAAAAGAACAAGTTTTTTCTCCCATACAAATTATGTGTAAAGTAACAATATGTTGAGTTTCCCCGACGAAACATTTAAAAAAGTTTAGTTCTGAAAATAATTTAATTTCTTAGTCTTAACTCGGCCATTTTAAGCCCTCTTCTCTCTCTCTCTCTCTCTCTAACTCCATTCAATTCGTCGTCGTTTCATGTGCATATGAGGGAAAGCGTGGATGAAAACTCGAAAATTACAGGATAGTCGTAAGAGAGTGAAGCTCTTTGATTTCCCCAGGCTAGATAGAAAATAAAATAAGGTAAAGAGTGAGAGAAAGAGAGAGAGAGGAAATCAGGTAAGGTATGTTACGTTACTACTAAGTCGGTGCTCTCTCTCTCTTTCTCTCTCTCTCGTATTTGCTCTCACACTTTATAATATAAAGTTTATATATCGTTCTCACACTCTGCATGAATATATATATATATATCTATAATACATAGGTATATGTGTGTGTGGAAGCATAAGAAGTTTAGTAGGATTAAGTAGGATTTAAATTTAGATACTTTTACCCCGACGCCAGAAGACCCGATAAAGAAGTGAAGAGTTTGAGTCACATCTGCTGCGTGTAGGTCATTATGGTAGGGATTCTTTAATTTTGTATAGCCAAATTCGACG
The DNA here is from genome assembly GCA_034699125.1 of Gisinianus flammeolus. Lineage (NCBI taxonomy): Eukaryota > Metazoa > Arthropoda > Collembola > Symphypleona > Katiannidae > Gisinianus > Gisinianus flammeolus. The sequence continues at coordinate 63,465 of JAIUND010000209.1, read as the reverse complement.
GCAGCAAGGAAATTGTCCAATTTTTCCAGATCAATACGGAATTTCTGAACCAGTCCATAACGGCTTAATAAATCCTTGGCAACGTATTTGAGACTGTGACTGTTGGACGCTTGATGTAACTTGAAGATGTCGAAATGCCAGTTGTTGATTTCCTGTGGCATGTCATATAATTGGATTTGGATTTTCATGTCGTAACCAATCACAAATGAACTTTCCCAAGCCAACATGTACATTCGCTCACACTCACACACTCCCAGTCCCACACTCCCCATCAGATACGAACTCACACAATACAATACAATACAATATACAACACAACACACAATAACACATACAGTGTCATGCACAATGTACTATCTGTTATAGTAGAAAAAATACTTGAAAATTTACAAATGCATAGACACACGGAGGAAGAAACAACCGTGAAACGAACTACTCATTCAGAACAAATGTAATTTGTGACCCTATCCAAATACTCACATAGAAAATACACATAGAAAATGAAAATACACAGTAGGCTAATCCAGTCGACTACCCATCTTTATCTCTTGTACACTCTTCTCTCCCTCTTCTCTATCTCTCTCTCTCTTTCCTACAATTTATTCTGGTCAGACAGAAAAAGAAAAGGAAAAAGAAAAGTAGAAAAAAAGTCTTTACTCCAGCCTTTTCTTCTCACGACAAGAGAGAGAAAGAGGCATAAAAAAATATAAAAATCCTTTCTTTTTCCTCTTTTTCATCCTTTTCTTCCATTTGCTTTTGGCATTCCTGAGCAATCGACAACTTCACTTATCGATGAGTGTATGCACACGGGGAGTAGAATAACATGGCACCTTTTAAACATGCAAATCGAACAAACGTAGTCGACACACACCATCGTGCCATCTCACCATTCTCAACTCTCCGTCCTAAAAATTCTATTTTTATTGAACTCTCTGTCTCTCTCTCTTTCTCTCCCGTTCTTTGAATCTCTTTCGTTCTCTCCCAAACTTACTCGCTTGCACACTCACTCCGTCTTTCACCAACTCTCTCTCTCTCTCTATCTTTCTCTCATTCTCCCTCTCTCTCTCTCTTTACTATCTCCATCTTTTTCATTCATTCTCCAGAGCGCCACAAATATCTGGCCACATAAATCAACGACTGTGTAATGTAACAAAGAGTCTCTGAGTATTTCCCCACTCACTATCTCACCTCTTGGTCGCTCCTTCACTCTCGTCCTCTTTTTGTCCCTTTATCTTTCAATTTCCTCTGAACCAATTTCCACTCTCTCTCTCTCTTTCTCTCTTTCTCTCTCTTCCGCTCTCCCTTGCTTTACACATGTATATACGTTTGTGAGTGTGCACTTGAGGACACGCGTACAAATGACTTTTCAAAGTCATAAAGACCACGAACGGACATAGCAAATTACATCACATGACATAACAAACATACATGCACACATACGATATATATATATATACGTACATAAAAACACTCATACAGATACTTTCACACTCGAGTCATTCCTCCACTTCTTCTTTTCATACAATTGAATCGATATACATATAGAGAAGGGTGGGTGATGATGGTGGGGGTGGTGGTGGGGGGTAAATGTTGGAAATGATTGAGAACTTACCTTGAGGATATGAGCAACTTCAGCGGGGATTTGAAGGGAATTGGAACTCAGTTGTCGATAGAACCGATCTACAAACAAACCAACGCGGATTGCATTCGCAACTGATCGGAATCTTGGCCTGGGCTCCGTCTTTGGTTTGGACGGCATATTTCTCTATACAAATTATAAAATGGAAAATGGAAAATGAAATCAAGATGGATGATATTTCACGCATGCATGTAATGCTTTAATTGAGTAATTACATAATGACGATGATAATGTGTGTGTACATTTCCATTCATTTGCAATGGAAATCCCTGGATTTACGTAATGTTTGCACAACGGGGGTAATTTGCATGTATATTTATACATATATACGATACATACGTAGGTAGGTATGTACATAAGTAAGATATATTTTATATGTTTTTTGAGAAAATTCCATGCATGAATGTAGATATGTTTTGAGCCATCAAATTATTCTTGGAATAAAAACTTGAGAGTTATTCTCTTGTTTCGAGCTCTGAGCTGGAGCTGGATTATCTCCAGTATATGAAAACTACATACATACATACTCCATTGTAGAGAATGTAAGGAAAACGAAGGACGTACCGTGAACGTCGCCGCAAGCCATTGACGTACTTCCTCTGGAATGACTTCTTCATCCACTTCGGACAATTCATTTTCAGATTCCTCTCCTTGTCTATAATATTTTTCGAAACGAGCATTACATTTCCACATTCATTTCAATTTTCTTTTTTGTCTGCTTCAATTGTGAATGGGAGAATGAATTTAAATGAAATAACGAGAGAGAGAGAAATACTCAAAATACACACACAATTAAGGACATACACAAAAGAAAAGGAAAGAAAATATACAGATAAAAGAAAAAATGATTTGGGCGGGGCGGGTACAAGGAGCGCCCATTCACTACCAAAAAACTAAAAACAAAACTAATTGTCTAACATGTAAGTAAGTACATAAACATTTGTCAATGAGGGTCCCATCTATAGACTACACAAATTTTCTTTTGGTTCTTGTTTTTTGTTTTTGCCATACTCATTACAGTCACATTGGGGGAACAGCCGACGAGCATAACTAATTATAATTATATATAAAAAAAGAAGGATTGACGACGACGAGTAAAGATGTGAATTTTGTGATGAGGAATACTTTCTATTTTGCAAATTGTACACACAGATACGATATAGGTATATATATAGGTGTATATATATATATATAATATATTAATGCAAATGTATAGGGAGAAAGGCAGAGTGGAAACAGTACATGTATTATTTATTAAATTATATGAATTTACTCCTACAGGAGGGTTTAAATAGCATTTACGTTCCATTCTCTTACTGTTTAAATAGCAAATGTAATAAAGGACTATTTAAATTCATACGGGTGAGTTCACATAATATCTGTATAAAGAATTGATGCTAAACGCGCCGCGCAGTATAGAGCGCGCGGTTTTCCCTTCAGCTTTTTTTTACCGTTCATGCTTATTTCTTCTGGTGCTAACTAACAATAGCAAGAGCACAGGGCTTATATTCACACACACACACAAACACACAAATACTGAACAGGTCGTGCATGAAAACAGTAAATGCTAAACGGTGCCTCTCACGAAACTCCTCAACTTGTATAAACAGTCTTGATTGAATTTTTCCCAAGCCGAGGAAGCTCTTTAATGAGACAGCCAGTGTTTATTTTCTTTGTAAACTTGTGGCTCTTTTTTTTTCTTCTTCTTCTTCAAGTTTGTGTGTATTTTGAAAGGTTTCTTTTTGGTTTGACGCTTTGGGCGTTTTTTTTTTTTAGACTTTGGGAATGGAACAGACAGCTCACCGAGTTCTTCTTTATCACTCTCACGCTCTGCTGTCTGCCTTCGTATCTTCTGGTATGATCAATAAAATTAAGAGAGAAAAGAATCCACACACGACCAGTCAAACTTTTCAAAGGAAAATCATCTAATCGAATGTGAGAGTGTGCCGCACAGAATGTACTCAAATACATTTACAAACTCCCCTTCAAAATTCTCGGGAAAATCTCAAATATCGGGGGGGGGGGGGGAATGAGGATGGGAAAATACAGAAAGTTGATTATTTCTCCTAGTGTGAATTCTATTCAGTTTATCTGCAGTCAGAACGTCGTATTTTAAGAGGAAATGGGAATTGTAGGGAATAATTAGGAGACGATAGCGAACAGACTTTCTCTTTCCCTTTCATAAGTTTGACTTATTATGAAGAGTCGGTCGGTGGGTCGGTCGGTCGGTATCTGCATGGTACATATAAGCTCGCCCGTATTTTAACAATGAATTTTCCTGGGGTGAATCCTCCTCTTTCTCCTCATTTCACATCCATCCACATACACATACACATACACATACGATACTGATGAAGAACCAAAGCCAACCACACACAGCTAACTCGTTTACGTACACACAGGGAAACATCCATCTAATCAGGCGGACATTTCTTTATACCCGTACAATATTCTGTGTGGTGAACACATAGAGAGAGCGAGGGAAACTCTAGTTTGAGTTGTTCTAATATCCTTAATACTCTCTTTCTCTCTCTCTCTCTCTGTCTGTCCATGAACAAGACTGAAGAGATTTCTTAGTTGAGATGAGCCATCAAGTTGGGTCATTGGGAGCTATAAATGTGTAGTAGTGTGGCTGTGGCTGGCTATACCTGGTTCTACATCATAGCCAGTGATACAGTCTGATTAAATAGTGACTGTGGCCAATATAAATACTAAATGGACTAAATGGTGGAGATGCATTAAGACGAGGATGAGAGAAAGAGAGAGAGAGAGAGATAGAGTGCAAGTTGGTGGTTGGTGAGAGTGAGAGGTCACTGGGGAGGACTATGACAACAGCAGTGTCATCTTGGTCGCTGCTGAATGTAACGACTAACTGTCAACTAGATTATGTACTTTGATATAGTCAAAGAGAGACTGTCTGTCTCTCTCTCTCTCTCTCTCTCTCTCTCAATAACAAAGTGTGTAGGCAACTCATACATATGAAATGTGTACTCTGGTGAAGAGAAAGAGAGGAGATTGCCGTTCACACAGGAGGTTTAAATCTCTAGAGATGAAGTCATTTTGGCTTTGACTGTGGTCGCAGATGGAAAGTGTCTGATCTACACACTCAACTCGACTCCAACGTCCATACTCCATCTATTCCTCTACATACGATAATATATGACGGATACACCCACAAATGCACACAAATACACATATAGAACATGTCCATGTCGTCGTTGTCGTTGTCGTCATCATCATGATGACACGCCACCAGCGTTTCGTTTGAAGTTGACATTTTACGTACTTATTTTGAGTTCAGAGGAGCAGACCCACACAAACACACAAGAAACTCCACAAAACTTTCCCTTTCTCTCTCTCTCTTCTCTCGCCCTCACTTTTTGATTCTCTCTATTTTATTCCTATTCTCCATACACTTATTCACACTCACACTATACCCGCATTTAGATAGAGTGCAGGTATACACCTATATTGTTTAATTACAAAATACCTGGCGTTAAAGAGAGTGTGTGTGTGTGTGTGTGTAAGTGTGGACAGTGAATGGCAGTCTCGTAACATGGAATGGCATGTCGCTTGACTCCTTGGTGAGTTTGTTGATAGACAAATACGAGCCCTCTCCTCGAAACACACAACTTTCACGGGAACTAAAATTGGAAATATAGAAAAACAGAAAGCGAGAGAAAGAGAGAGACGAGTGACTGTGAACTTTGATCAGGAACAGATAGGAAGGACGCTAACTGTCTACTAAAATGTACATGAATATACATGGGCACTACAGACGGGAGTTTCTCATAATAAAATACGTATGAGTGTCCTCCTAGTCGGCTTTCCCTTCTTTTTTCTTGGTCATTGTACAGTAAGGTAAAAGGAGAAAGTAGAAAGTAGAAAGAGAAAGAGAGAGAGAGAGCGAGTCGAGCTGTGAAACCAGTAAATATTTGATGAGGAGGTGCTCCCCTCCCATGAGAACGAACTCGGTTGGTAGGACGATGAATGGATCCATAATACTTGCTGACGTCCTCCCTGACAGTCGAGCCCATTAATAAAAGATTGGACTTTCCCCACCTAAATCGCCCAAATGGAAATGGGCACAAATCCAAATATAAAATAAATTTACTTCTTTCTCTTTCGCTCTCTGTCTCTCGTCTTTATTTTATTTTTCTTTAAAACACACTCAAAAGTATCCTCAGGATTTGGAGCATGGCGTGAGAAAGTACAGAAAGAGAAAGAGAGGTCAACACTATAAAACACATTGAAGATTCAAGAGTTTCACGGCATACTGGAATTTGAGTCATGAAATCGTGCTTCTTCTTCATCTCACACATTTTTACATTTGACATGTGCGACGTTTTCAAGTGGAAAGTACCGTAAACGTAAACCTGTCTGCCTTCACCTCCTCCTCCACAATCAAATTCTTCTTCTTTCTCACTCTTCTTCTTCACAATTTCACTCTTTCTATTTCTCTTCCCCCATTCCCATTTCCATCATCTGTATTTGGATAAAGATAAAGTGGTTGTGGTTTGGAGAGAGCGAGAAAACAGGGGAGAGAGAGAGAGAGAGAAAGTGAGTACTTTCTCCAGTGAAAGAGGCACCCTTTTAAAAAGGTTGAGGACTATTCCAAGTATTCCGAGTCGTCATCGTCCCCACGGGCTCGATGGGCCAATAAAGTTAAAGAGGAGAGAGAGGAGAATTTTTTACAATATGCTCTGGGATAAAATACCGTCATATAATAATAACGGACGTCCATCAACCTCTTGAGCGACTATCTATACGAGTCCACCCATCTCATCCCATCCAACGAGAAGGAGAACGACCAACTCCCGTAATGGTGGCTTTAAAAGGATAAAGTTACAACATAAAATATCCAAGTCGTAACTTGAATTCTCAAATAAAACTGGATGGAAAAATAGAAAGAGAGAGCGAGAGAAAGTATCAAATAAAAACGGCGGTATATTACAATAAAAAACGTTGTACACGCTGACCTTTTCCCCTCCTTTTCTCTCTCTCTCTCTCTCTCTCTCACTCCATCAAATACAACTAGAAAGGAAAAGAGGAAGAGAGAAATCCAAATTCAAAAGTACAAAAGTACAAGTAGAGCGATTTAGAATTGAGAGTAACAGAGTTGTTAGGAGAGACGCAAAGAGGAAGCAAGTGAGTGTATAATTTCATTATCTCTCTCTCTTTCTCATTTCTATGGCCGTTTGCCATATTGTGAGTGTGAGAATCGTATGGGAAATTAATGAGAGACAAAATGGTAAGAATATAACCAAGAATCAAATGAGATTTTGTACAGACTTGCACTCACAATGGATTCCAATGACTCTCTCTTTGTTCCATCCATTTAAATTCATGGGATGGAGATGCAGATTGAAGATGTTGTACAATGTACATGTTCAATTCTCCCTCTCTCTCTCTCTATCTCTCTCCCCATGTTTCTCATCTCTTCATTGTACCGATACACAGCGCATTGCGACACATTTAAATATCCATCGCATGCAATAATTGGCATAAAAAAGCTCCCACTTTCTCTCTCTCTCTCTCGCCTTCCCTTCAACTCAAATTCGAGAATCTAAATAGACGTCATTTTTCCCACTTTCTCTCCATTTCTACTTTTCTCAAAGTGAAAGTGAAAACGAGATAAAGAGAGAAAGTGAGAGAGGACGGAGAGAGATGTTAAAGTAGAGTCGAGAGAAAGAAAGGAGAAGCTTAGAATTTCAGAGCTGGCTGTAGGTACAATGTGAAATTCGGTATTTGGAATTCCAAGGCGAGAGAGTGGGAGGGAGAGAGAGAGAGCGAGCGAGAAATGGAGAACAGAACAAGAGAGAACAAGAAGACAACTGGTTGAAAAGTGAAATAGAGATAGTGAAGGAGAGAGAATTGAGTATTCACTTATTATCATGCGGGTCGTTTCACTCTTTCTCCTCCGTATAAATGCCAATAACAGAGCAATCATTCAAGAGGACAAAAAAACCTACTTCACATTCAATGGATGAAATTCGAAATGGTATGAATTCACACAGACACAGACACTCACACATGCATTCGAACAATGAAACGTCTATTTTGTCTGGATTATTGACGTGCATACAATAAAACCTGATGACGAGAAAGACTGGAAAGTCGGAGACTACCAAAAGTCATAGACAGTTGGAAGAGGAAGAGAGAGAGAGAATTGAGATCTCTCTCGCTCTATCTGTCCATAAACTATTGTTGGAGCGTGAACGTCACGTATATGGAGAATCTAGAGGGAAACGACTGTTCAGAATTCAAAACGTGTACTTTGCCTTTATTATTCGTTTACCGTGTTATCATCACCTTCCCCCAAAACTCTTTGCCTTCGCCTATATGTATGTACATGCATCGACAAATACGACTGATGCAGAAATGTGCTATACAAATATCGTAACAAATACACACTTTCCACAGCGACACGTCTGCCTGTATGTCTGTCCTGCCATGTCTAATGCAATCCTAATCCCAATCACACACACACATACAGCACTCTCCGTATTATTTGCTTGTATTTAATGGGACACAGTTGGTTTTGTATTTTGTAATACGGTCACACTGGGTTGCGGTGTCATGTGAGGAAAACCTACTTTGATTCTTATTGGAATTGACGTTGATTTTCTCTCTCTCTCTCTCTCTCTCTCGCTCTCGTATACATACCGATTTATTTACTTCACATACCGCCATTGGAATCACTCTTGCTCTCATGTGTACGTCAGTTTGTCACAGTGGTTACGAGTAATAAGTGCTCTACACATACAGACTTACAGACACATAATCTGCATACACAGGGATTACATAGTATTGTTACACTACATACGTATCTGTATGCATGTGTAAACTATGGAGGAGAATAAATACTTTTCCTGTTTCACCCTGAATGCATCCGCATTGTGTGGCTGTGGCTGTGTCTGTGTCTGTCTATGTACGTGGATTTGAGCAAATTCTAATTACAACTGCATACAGTGCAATTTAATTCAATCAATTCAATCCATCAATGATAAATGTGGAGAGAACTAGAGAGAGAGAGAGGCAGAGACGCAGAGAGCACATTGAGTTTATGTACATGATTTGATTGTATTATTACGTGAACAGAAAGCATGTAATTATGGGGAAATGGGGTCAATTGAGAGGGATGGTGGTTGGTGGGTGTGCATTCTCGTTTGTTTGTTGGGATATCTCATAGGTATACACGGCAGTCACAATCATTATCAACTATCAACTATCCGCACACTTATTATTACTATTACTATTACACATATATACGGGCCGTGTGTGTAAACACAGATTGCTACAGATATTAGTAGTAAGTACATACTCAAGATCAGAGAGAGACACAATAAGTACTCTAATTTTTTTCTAATGCAGAGTTGGGATCATGAAGGGACGCACACAACAATGTTTTTTTACGAGGTGTGGGGTACTTTTAAGTACTTGTATTCCAATCAAAATACCAAATGCTTGGTTGACAATAGGATGGTGGTGGTTGGGTGGGTGTTGGGTGGGGGTGGGGGGTGTAAAAGACCACACACAAACAGAGTATAATATAGTTTAATTATTTTAAATATTTAATCAAGGGGGAGGTGCGGGGTGGGGGGTTTGGGTGATAATTATTATTATTTATTATTGATAATATTTTGTTTTACGATTTTTGTTTTGAGTAAAAAAATACACCTTCGATGGGGTTTGATTTCAATTTCATCATCAGGAGTATTCGTATTCGTATTTGTAGGAATTGTTTCAATTGTTTCAATATCAGTTATTTCCTCAATCTGTGTGTCACTTTCGTTTTTGTTTTCATTTTCATTTTCATTTTCATTTTCGTTTTCATTTTCATTTTCGGATTCATTCTCTTTGTCTTCCAAGGCCCTGCATATCATTTTCCATTAGTCACCATTAGACAAATCCACATATGTATACTTCAATTCATGTAGGTTCAAACTACAACTATACAACTATATTAAATTCATATACAGTATTTATGTAACTACAATTAGTTCACAACTGTCTTCCGTTTTTCCTTTTCAAAATTTATTCCATATCTCTTTTGCGTGCTCCATTAGCGGGATTTCCTTTTGAGGATGGCTTAGTGAAATTTCACACTTGACTTACTACGACGCAATATGAAATTTTCTCTCCTACCCGCATTACATTACATTTCATTTATTGTCCGGGACGTACGGGCAGCTAAAACTCTGGGATTTTACTTGAAATGAAATGAAATGGATTTTGAGGGTGATGGTGAATGAGAAAGTTTTACATACAATTAAAAACATGTCATGGACCTAGACATGGAAATGGAAATGGAATCTTAAACTGAAGACGAGGAATTGAATGAGTCAAGTTTTTTTTTGTCTTGTCTTTTGTATGGACAAAGAAGGGAGGAATTTATATGATGGTGTTATTGGGGACTCGTAATCAGTAATGAAATGACGTGATGGGTTGGGATGTAGGTACAAGTAGTATTTTGAGATGTTATGAAAGGAACGTCTCCTCGCGTATACTCAAACGACACATACACATGTACCATGTACGTACATGAAAAAGGGAGAGAAAACAAAAAGAATAATTGCAATATGAAATTAATATTCTTGGCAATATTATATTATATCTGTAGGAAGGATAGTAAAGTGATAGTAAAGAGAGAGAGAGAAGGAAAAGGGGTATGAGTATGTAATAACAAGGAAATATTTCCATCTAACTCTGTACGATATCTTATGAGTAATAATGAAAAGGAAGGGACTCCTGCTGCTCCTGCTACGTCTGCTATTTGGTTGAAAACATGTAATTAGAGTAGTTTTGGACATTCTAATATATTTGTAAGGCGTGAAATGGGACGTTTTCCATTCAATTCTTATTTTATTATTAATTATTATGATCACAGGAGAGGACAAGACATGGGAGGAATACGAGGAATTCCTTATTTCGTCATTTCATTTCATTTAATTCCCTTTCCTTTCCTTTCATTTCATTTCCCACCGTCTAGTGACCAAAACACACCATAAAATGATAAAGATATACGAAGGATTTTGAGATGAGAATATGAGAATATGAGTTTCCTAGTCGAATCCTTGCTTGAAGCCTCCTCCTTTTTCTTTGGTACACATGGTTTGTCTTATGATTATAAAATGTTATGGTTAATTCTCATAATAATAATAATGATAACGATACGAATACTACGAACTACGAATAAAACACACATCAAACATGAGAGATATTAAAATCAAATATAGTCTTAGAAGTAAGAATGAAATTCAATAGATATATATATAGATACATAGAGAATGTACACAAGACAAACAGAGTTGAGGGGAATTCAAATGCATACAAACCTGTTTCCACTTTCACCCTCTTGCAGTAACTCGACAGCATACTGAATATTCTTCTGGAGAATTTCCCTTGAGACCTGGTGAGAGACAGACAGAGAGAAAGAGAGAGAGATAGTGAGACAAAAATAGAATATTTTGATACATTATACATCGTTTTCATAGTTGAAATCACACTAAATACTTTTTAAATGGCTCTTTCCTCTCAATTCAAAAAACACATTTATAATAACTACATTTAGATTTAAAACCCATCAAGTTGACTTGAATATGTAAAATGTAAAATGAAAGGAAAGAGAGAGAGAGAAATGTGAATGAACAAATAAAATAAATCACATGAAATAACGACTTTTAGCTTATTTTTTTTGTCGAGTTTCTACAGGTCTTTGTACTCTCTGGGTACGAACTGTGCTCTGCATAATGTATAGTTTAATGTAAAATGTAATGTAATGAAATGTGAAGTAAAGTACGGTCATATAAAAAAAAACCACCTCTTGTTGGCCATTCTCCAACTTGTCGAGAATCAACTTGAGCCGTTGAGTTACTGCCGGAGTTGTAACGACCTTCAGGTCAGAGTTCAAGTCCACTGGAATGTTTTTCTTTCTCAGGATTTTCAATCCATTTGTCGGTTCCTGCTCGTTGGCAACTACACACCGTGTAGAACAAATATATGCGGATGGGTAAAAAAAAAAAAAAACAGTCAAACAACTTTGTTAAGTAATCCACAAAAATCTTCACAGAGAAAATAATAACCTCTCTCATCTCCTTAATTCAAAAAGTCTCTCAAGTAATAAAAAGCTCACGTGCAACTACAAGCTATACAACGGTGGATTTGTAGAAAAGTAGGAAAGTACGAAAGTAGTCACAGATGCAGCAACTTTGTTTTTTTTATTTGAGAAGGGAACACGGAATATTCCTTACTTTCCTGACTTTGCTTTAAGCACACAAACATACACAAAAAAAAAAACAAGAGCATTCATAAAATATAGGGAACACTCCCCTGGAATATGGGAAATATATGGGAGACACGTACAAGAAACAATGGAAGGAAGGAAGGAAGGGCTGTCAAATATACAAAATTGAGAGATAATTTGAGTGCACTAGTTTAAACAAGCTCCACGAGTTATTTTGCATATGCATATACTTTCACATCCGAATTTTGCCCATTCCCTGTCTAAAACAGAATTTCCAACTCGCAAGTTTTTGTCATATCATTAAAAAAAAAAAAAAAAGAATGCGAGGAAACAAAAATAAAAATAATAATGATAACAAAAAATATGCGAGTCAGCAGAATAAGAGAGAGAAAAGGAGAGGAACTACTTGAGCTTTTCATTTCATTAATTTATCTTAAATGGGGACAATCCAACGCCCGAGTCAAGTGTACATAAGTAGGACTTTTTACATTGTTCTGGACTTGGATGGAGCTGGAGCTGGAGCTGTAGCTGGAAGCCATCAACTCAGCACCAACACTCAAATATATACAGAATCACTGGTGATCTGTGAGTGTACACGTACACTTACAGACTCGTCTGTGTTCCATTGTCATCGCCATTTATGATTATTTTGATTGTTAAATCAAAATCCAATCCAAACCAAAACTAAAACCAAAACCAAAACCTGGCTCTGATGAAACAGTCAAAAGTTAAGAAATGAAAATGAAGACACGAGGTTAAGAAGGAAATTAGTGGGAGGGAAAAGGAATGAATTGTAATGATGTCGGAAAACACTTGTCTGGACGAACCCAGAAAATGTAGGTAAAAGTACACACACACACACACACACACACAAATGAGTGATGGACAAAGGAAGCGCGGTCAGAGAGAGGTTTGTTTTTATCTTATCATTATGAATGAACGACAAGTTGAGTAAGTAGGATTTGGCATATTCTATTCTATATACATATATATACATAGCAATATGTACGAGGAAAGGCGAACGGGCGACTCTCTCACCTATCTGGTACGTAGCTCCATCAATCTCGAACGTGGCACTTTGACACCGAATTATTCTCTGAGACATTTAGGAGGAGAGCGGAACAAATGTCGTGTCAGTGTCGTTTTCTCTCTATATATCTCAATTGACGTGAACGTGAACGTGAGTAGTATGTATATATATATATGTGTATTCCTGTCTCTCCCTATGTTTGTGTTTGCGTATTTATACTTTTAATCTTTTTTTGCCGTGAGTTTTTGTTTGGGAAATTGCTCGAGATCCTTTAATCTCACATTATGAACAATATGCATTTATCTTCATCTATTTTCTATGGAACAGCCCTAAGTGGATTTTATGCAGCATCATGTGGCTGGCTTTAGATTTTAATACAAATTCATGTACACATATGTATGGAATATATGGAAATACTTGTTGTATATAATATAATTTTGTATATACTCAATTTAATTTGACACGGATATGTCCTTGGGTCACAATTTCATCATTTGTACGTACACAAGGGCTTACAACCTACAATTCATTCTCAAAATTCACATTGAAGAGCCCCCCAATTTTTTTTTTCTTTGCATTTCTCGTCCGATGTATCATGTATAATATATAATATATATTGAACTTGGCGTAAGTTTAGGAATAGAAACAGAGAGAATCTCAATTCTCTTGTGTAATAATATACACACTGATTGTAAACTTTTTTAAATTTAATAGTGAGTATAAGCAAATGTAAAACTGTGGAAAAGGTATTATTATTTTTCTATATAGTGTGTACAAATCTAATTCCTATCTCAATAACACTATTAGTTACTGTCATATAGAAATATAAATATATATACCGTGTGTGTCGGTCTCGACAGAAAGAGAGAGGGAGAGAGAGTACTTAATTTGGTGTGTACAATCTAATTACGGCGAGTTAATTATCAACGAGTGTCAATTTATCTGTGGTAGCATATAGAGATTACTGATTATACGGAATGGTTTATTACAGCATAATCTGATTGATTACCAACTCTTTGATTCCCTCCTCTTTCAAATCTGTGTCTAGTTCTCTATAGGTGTTTGTATTTGCATTTGCATTCAAGAGCATAAAAGCTGTGAACTTTAATTTTTTATTTCGTTTCAAATTCTATTGCGACTTTAAATGTGGTAGTTAAATTTTCCCGTCTTCTTTTTTTCTCTCTTTGTTTGTTGTTTGTTTTATTTTAATTTTAATTTTGGCTGGCTATTTGGTTGGTCCGCGAGGTACTATTTGTAATAATAATAATAATAATAATATCTGTATGGTGGTCTCTTGTATGTATGTTGTTACCAATAATAATAATACTATTGATAATAATGTTGTGTGTAGCTCAAGTCACTAATAAAATCCGTGGTTCCGCGATAAGTTCTGTCCATGAAATCCAATGATTATGTTTCAGGGTCACGAACGAACGAACGAACGACTCCTCTCCGTCGTCTGCACTCACACACACTTTTTTGGTGGATATGTTTTTATTTTGTATTTCTTTTTTATTTTTTATTTTTACCCCTTCGTTCTCTTTAGTTTGGGTTTTGAGCAGTACAATCAGTATGAGTACAATTTTCGAAACATATGGAGAGAACAGAAGACAGACAGACAGACAGACAGACAGACAGACAGACAGACACCACACTCAACACTTTCACTGGTATATCAAGAACTAGTTATAGAGGAAGGATTCTATACGATCCAGATGCCCCGTGATTGTCTCGTCTCATTAAATAAGGACGATTTCTCTATCCTCACACTTTCCCGAATAATTTGACTCTCCGTCTCTATTTTCTCACTGATGAGTTTTATTTGAGGGAATTATTATTCAAACTATACATGTAAATTAGGAACAACACGAATGGAATGAAATTGGTAGTTGGTCACAGTCACACGAGTGTGTACTTTTGATGAGAGAAGAAGACACACACACGAAGAGACAGAGAGAGAGAGAGAGAGAGAGAGAGAGAAAAAAAAACTTAATTGTTCCAAAAGATAATGACGATAACGTGGAGCTCCGGATGATAATGGTAATGATGAGATACGGACAATGATGACAAATCGAAAAGATGTGTGTGTGTGTGTGTTTGTAAATCACTGAAGGACGTTGATGGCGAACATTTGGATCATTCTGAATTTAAGAAGAAGAACAAACAACAAACGAGGAGGAGCAGAAGCAGAAACAGATTGATTGAAAATAAATTATGAAATTGGATGAGAAACAGAGGCGGCCGACTCTCTTTCTTTCTTTCTCTCTGTTGTCGCTTTTCTTTTGAGTTTCACTGGGTATTGTTCACAAGAGAAATTACGGAATTGAATTTCAAATCCA
The DNA here is from genome assembly GCA_034699125.1 of Gisinianus flammeolus. Classification (NCBI taxonomy): domain Eukaryota; kingdom Metazoa; phylum Arthropoda; class Collembola; order Symphypleona; family Katiannidae; genus Gisinianus; species Gisinianus flammeolus. Next base: position 48,211 of record JAIUND010000209.1, on the reverse strand, counting down.
AATGATCCAATGGAGAATGAAGAATGAAGAATGTCGAATAAGAGACTGAAGAGAAAAACAATAATGAGCGACGTTCTTGCTCACAGTCGATGAAAAGGTAAAGTTGAAGTGGAAGTTGAAAGTTTACACAAGGTGAGAGGAAAGAGAATGAGAATGAGAGCGAAAGAGAATTGACAACAAAAATAATGAACTGAATCCGAGTAGGCAGAGTAGAGAGAGAGAGAGAGACAGAGAGAGAGTGAATGAGGAACGTGTGTATTTATGTACAACTCACACAATGGGAATGATGAAAGAAGAGATGAGATGAGATTGTGTAGTGGAAATATTACGGGGAAAAAACAAGAGTAGAAGTAAAAGACGAAGAAGAAGAAGAACAACACCGAAAAACGGAAACCTCGCTTCTGTCGTACTACAATTGTAGTACTGTGTTCTGTAATATGGTGTGTGTACTTTTACTTTTATTTTTGACTAGGTAGTTATTTTACGTCTCTCCGATGACTTGCTCCAGTTTACTTGATGCTGTTGCAGCTACTGCTACTACACTCGACGAGGACGAGGAGGACGAGGACGAGTACGACGACTGATGTCTACCTTGTACAAGGTTTAGTAGTGGGACGACGACTCTGACTCGGAGTACTACAGATACTTGAGCAAGTGCACAACTTCTTTCCCCTCTTCCGCTCCTTGTTTTCGTCTCTTCTGTCTCTAACAAATTGCGCAAAAGATGCATTTGAATGTTGTTGCTGTTGTACAGATACAGACGACGACACAGACACCGACACGACTCTCTCGTCTATTTCTATTTCTATTCTTTTTTCCTCGTGCCGTTCTTCTTGTTCTTGTAATAATCATAGATTTGCGGAAACTTGAGAGAAAATTAAAGCTCCAAATGACAGAACAAGTCGGAGCTCCAACCAAGAACACTCTTACATATACTCTGCACACACTCCACACACTGCCACTGCCACTGTCACTGCCACTGCCAATGTCTCCAACCACAACCACAACCAGAACAGAATCAACTTCCTAATGATAATAGTAACTAGCCTTCGTCTCCGTCACCATGTATGCGTCGAAGAAATACTCTCAAACGGACTTGAGCAGATAGGAGAGAAAAATTGCACAGTTCACCACTACAATGACAATGGGTAGTCAGTTAGTTGTGAGTGGTTGTTAGTTGCAATAATAATAATAATAATAAACAAAGTAACGATGATAATAAAAATAATAAGTACGGAATAATAATAAAGAAGAAGTGTATTTGACGAAGTGGACTAGTCACTATCTGCCCTCATGCCATTCTATCTGCCCTATTGTATTGTATTGTATTGTTTTTCCCCACTCCTCGTCTGTCTCTCCTTTTTCGATAGTCGCTACTTCTCAGTTCTCCGCCTCTTCTTTGTGAATGAATGAAGTTGTATGATGTGTAAATGTGTGTATGTGAGTGAGTGAATGCGTGTGAATGTAAAAAGATAGAAAGAGAGAGAGAGAGAGAGGGCGAAAGAGAGAGTCTTTGAACGTTTCTGCTATGTAATAGTACGTGTGACTAAGTCCATGTCTACGTAGAAACTGGCAAATTTGGAAGTCTGTTTTGTGGAAGCGTGTATGTGGATGTGGATGTGGATTGTGAACTGACTGCTACTGGCGCTTTCCTTCGTTCTGACTCTGCCTCTGCTTCTGCTTCGGCCTCATGAGCGTGTGTCAAAGTTGGTTGGTTGGTTCGTTCGTTCGTTCGTTGGTAACGCTCCCTCACTTTGGAGAGTATAAAACTATAAAGGCAGCACGACGAAAGAAGCCATGGGAAAAAGTGGAAAGAAGCGGGTTCGAGAACTCGAGTTTCTAAAGGAAAGAGCTCCAAAGAGAGAGAGAGAGAGAGAGAGTGAGAGAGAGTGAGAACGAGTGAGGAAACCTTTTTAGTCGTGACTCAAAACTCACGTTTTTCAATTTAACCGTTCAGTTGAATTGCCGCCGTTCACAATGTAAACTTCACATGCGTTCTCTTCCCCGTGCGTACATACCTATTATTCTCAAGTCTTCCTCTACTACACTCACTCTCCATATCTCTCTCTCTTTCTCTCTCTCTCCCTCACTCTTACTCTTTTCCTCAATCCACCGAAAGAAACGAGAGAGTAAAAGAAGGATTTCCATGGGAACATTCCGTGTGACTCGATCCAAGGAAATTCATCATTTCTCCATATATACTTTGATTTATTCCCAGCTGGCAAAATACAAATCACAGACGACAGTGAGAATTGCAAGTAGCATTAGCTGTAAATTTCAAAATTAATTGAAAGCAACTTGTAAATTAGTTAAATATGTTTGAAAATGGAGAAATAATCGGGTTGTAATGAGTGGGTATTTTTTAATGGGGATGTGAGGGAATTATCGTCCGTGGACTTGTATAAAAAATACTCGTTACAGTTTTTCTTAGATTGGGTCGCTTATTTCAGTTGGTCTCGGCGGGAGGAGGGTGGAGGTGGAAGTGGAAGTGGAAGTGAAGGTGGATCAGTAACTTGAATGCTGCCTGGTAGTTTTGGTAGCACTCGAGCAGTGACAACAGAGAGAGAGAGGAGAGAGAGGAGAGAGAGAAGGGGTAGGCTAACGGAAGACGAAATCCTTTGACTCTACACATACGTAGATATCTGAGTATATACTATACTCCTCCCGTATAGTCACTTTCTCTCCTGCTCTCTTCTCCCTTCTCCCGTTTCTTCTCCTATCATCATTCAGTGTTCGCTATTCAGCGTTGAGTTCTCCACTGGAACAGAACAGGTTGGTTTTTTTATGTGGGTGGTAAATCAAATAAAAAGGAATGAGAAAATGCATCTTATGATTTTTATGGGGGTATGACATATGAAATATGAATTGTTTGTACATGGAGGAAATGAATGCACGCATTTGCTTGTGTTTGCCGTTGCCCAAAAAACTAGAGAAAGAGAGAGTAGAAATGCTAAAAAATCCGATGACGGATCAACACTGACCATCATAGACCAAACTCAACCTCAAGCAAGATTAAATATCGATCTATGTACACTCACTCACTCACTCACTCTCACACACGCATACACATGCATACACATGCACACTTTCCGATACAAACACACACAAACACACACACTCTCTCACTCACTCACTCTGCTACGCACGGACGTAAATTTCTATATAGACATGAAGCATTGGAAATCCAGACGGACGGACAGGCTGGAGTCGTGTCGCTTCACCTTCCCTCTGTTCTGTAACACACTGTATAAAATATAGTGCAGGAAGTTCATGGCTCACACTCATACTCACACACAACTGACTGAACTGACTAGAACGGGAACTAGAACTAAAACTAAAACTAGGACTAATACTCACACTAATACTCACACTATATGATTTCCCAAAGACAAAAGCAAGAAAGAGAAATAAAAAAAGGGAGATAGAGAGAACATTTCCAGTCACATGGAAGCAACTCTATCTTTGAACTGGCTTGACTTACCTCTACAACAACTACAGTACAAGTTTCCACAATAGAATTTTCGGAGCATCCTTTGCCACTGTCGCTGTGTCGTGCTCTGTCCTCTGTGCTGTGTGTGTGTGTGGCCTTTCAGCTTTCAGCTGCTTTCAGCCTGCTCCTGCTGTCGCTGTCGCTGTCTCTGTCACTCGTCCGTGTCGTCAAGCTGTCTACTACAAACTTTCACTTGTTCCTCTTCGCTTCTCCTCTTTTACTTTATTTATTTTTCCTCTCGTCTTATTCTTATCCTTCTATTTTTCTTTTCTTATCCTTTTACTTTTACGTTTTCGCTTTCTTCTCGTGAAATTTCTGAAGAGATAGACCTCTCTTGCCTCTTGTTTTTTTGTCCTCTTGCTGCTTCCTTGCCTATTTTCGTGGTGAAGCTCTTTCTTTCTTTCTTTCTCATTCGTCCTCCTCAACTCTCAACTCTTCCTCTTCGTCCTTCCAAAATTGTGATTCTTTTTCTCTTCTTCTTCTTCGTCTTCTCCTTCGTGTCCTCGCAACTCTCCTTCCCCTTTTCTCCACTTCAGACTTTCCTCCTACCGTCTACTTTTGTGCCTCAAGTACAGCGTGTGTCTTGACAAAGTATGTAATAAGAGTCCTTGTTCAGTAGGCCAAAAGGGCTTAGTTAGTTGTAGCTAACCATGGGAGAGTCGAACAAGAAACAATTTTAATTTCACCAACCATCCCCCCCGTCAACGGCACATGCACAAAATCACTCTCTTTCTCTCTCTCTCGCTCTCTCTCAGTCTCTATGTCTATGTGTGTGTAGATATATCCTCAAACACAACCAGAGAGCCCACAAAACTCATCTAGAACTCTCTCTTGTGTCGAGTAAGACAGGAATAATAAGGTGAAGGCGAGCTCTGGCTAATAAAAACTCTTATTTTCTCAGCCCCCTCCGGCTTTAACTTTTTCTTCGTCTCCTCCTCCTTCTCGTCTTCGTCTCCTCCGTACGCTTTGAGTATGTTTGTTATTTTACTCGAACCCTATCCTCATGAACCAACACACAGGAAAAGGGAAGGAAACACAAGAAAACACAGCACACTTGAATGTCAGTCTTTCACTCCAATAACAATAATAATAACTAAGGGCTTTTATATCCACAGTCAAACTTGTTCCCTTTATTTCTCCTTCTTCTTCTTCTTCTTCTTTTGCACTCACACTTTATATTGGCATTGACACAGACTAGAAATTTGAAACTTTTCTCTTTTATTCGGTCTCCGTCTCTCTTTCTCTCTTGACTTTACTTTCTCTTTCTTGTTCTCGTTCTCTTTGTCTTTGTATTACTTTCCGGGGAATCCCAGTCCGATTAAGAGCTCTCAATCAGTGGAGTTGTGTACATAAAATCTATTGTGGTGGTGGAATGTGGAATTGAAATTGAGGATAATCCTGGAACAAGTTTGGTAGACGAGTGGGGGAGCAGACGGTCCATGGTAATACCGGTTGAAATTTGAATGGGAAACTCGTCCATGGAAAACAGGGACAGGGCTGGAACTATGGAGACGATGAAGCTCTCCCTGCCTGCCGCCTCATCTGACAGAGTCGACGATAATAATAAAGATAGGAAAAAATACTAAGCAATACTGGAACAAGAGACAACATGTCACTGGATATTTTCCATATTCCAATTCCATACAAAGGAAATTGACAGAGAGAGAGAGAGAGAGAGACAGACAGGCGGAGTCCTCTCAAAAATACTTGGTTGAGAGCGGAATCATGACGTAATGCATCCTGTTTTGTTAGTAGCATCATCATCATCATTAACATGAAACCAATATCCAGCTCAAACTTACAACAGATATCTATATCCAAGAGCCTTGACAGTTGAGTGAAGTCGAGTCGAGTTTTTCCTTCGTTGGAAAAGCCATGAAAATAGCAATAGGGATAGGAATATGATGGGGAAAGGTACGATGCAAGAAGAGCACGGGAGGAAAAGACACGCGTGTCGAGAGTAGACAGCCGTTGTATCTGCAATATGTGTGTGCAATATCGGTGTATTTGTGTGTGTGTGTGTGTCTGTGTGTGTCCATCCATTATATTCATCCGAGAGCCTCACCTGAATGACAAATGGATGATGATGATTCAATTTAGGAAATGAGAGAGCACGTGATCCATTCACCTTCACTTTACTGAATACTCACTCAATCCATCCATCCATCTTTGGCGGCTCTTACTTTCATATATCTCTACTTTCATGTTTCACTTATCTCGAGCTTTCCCCAATTGGACTACTTGGACTTGGACTTGTGCTCCTTGAGTACAGATACTATTTATACACTCCTCCATTCCCTCCTCCACCATTCCCTTTCCCCCCATATACCCTATTTTTGTCAATTTTTTCCTTCTGCCACTTTTCTCCTGTACGGAAAGTACAGACACAAAGACATTTTGACTTGACGTCGTCTATTTTCTGTATAGTTGGACAATGTACAGATATATATGTAGCTGTAATCTGTATATGATGCTCAATGTTTAGCTATTGCTTCTATCTTCATCATCATCATCATCATTTATAACCGAACGATTTTATGTCCATCAATTTTCTTTCTTTCTCTCGCTCTTCTCACGCCAGTTTATAATTTTGAGACGGATCCGCAATGTACATGAACTGAGTAACTCGAGAGAGACGGCAGTTAATATGTCACATGAAGGAAAATGAAGAGAAAAACCGAGAAAATTAAATATCGTACAAGCTTGCATGTGCATATGTGTATGTGTGTGTGTGTGTATGTGAGTGATCGTGCTATTTCTTCGTACAGAAATGAGGGAAAGAGGGAAAGAGCACTCCAAATATCTGTATTATAGCCATGCATATTTATGATGTATGCAATATTTGTCATTTGTGTGGGCAATGCTCAGTCTCATTCTATTTCTATCAATAGTTCCTTGGTAATCAATGTAAAACGGTCAGAGTCAGAGCTGTAATCGACATGGTTGAGAACTGGAAGGATGGATGAATACTTTCTCCATATGTATCTGCATTTCTATTCGGATCCAAAGTGGACATAAATGTGAAAGTAGTCATGGCTTTAATCGTCAATGAAATTTAATATTGAGTTTGACTGGGACACGATGAGGATTCGATTGGAGTTTTGGAGTGTAACGGGGGACAGGACAGACACACAGATACAGATAGGATCGTTGTTATTACCGCAGGTCATGTAGAACTAAGTTATCTTTAGACTCACGTTTCGTTTGTGAGTTGTGACTGGAAATGTCTTGATATGATTCTCTTTCTCTCCCTTGTCCTCGTTTTCATTCATTCTGATACGGACCACCCAAGACCGAGTCAAGTCATGGTCCTCCGTTTGTCTCTCTGTCTCTGTCTGTGTGCATTTATATGTGTGAGCGTGAGCGTGGCCTAACCATGGTAAGACATGAAATGTCCATGGAATCCAATCGAATATGACAAAGTCAAGATAGCTATTACACAGAGTCAGACTCGAGAGAGAGAGACACAGAGAATGATAGCTGACATTTCTTTTTTTGATTCTTCGGCATTCACATTCACATTTTGACATGGACATTTCATTCAGCTCTTTCTTTATTTTTTTCTGGTATACGTCAACTCTCTTTCTCTCTCTCTATCTCTTGCTTTCGCCAACTGCCAACTTTCTGAACTAAATTCTCTCTTTCTCTCTGCCAGGGAAGGAAGAATCCGAAGAAAGTGTATCAGTAATCGAATTTCATATTTGTACACGTAGAAAAATGTACAAGGAGGAGGAAGGAAGAAAAAAATCAGGATTCTATTTTGTATCGTGTATCGTGTATCGAGGATCCTGTAATATATGAAAAATATTGTGAATTTTGAGCATAGAAAAAGCATCTGGGAAACCTCATGTTGATGGGATGCTGTTTCAAATCCATTGTACATTATAGAGAGATGTGCTCAGCATTCTCTTTCCCATATTCTACTGCGTACGTAAAATAAAATAAAATGATGAAGTGAACGAGAAAGCGCGAGAGAGTTGGAGAGAAAGGTAGATAAAAAAAAGTACAGAAAAAGTCTATCATTCTATCATTTTTATGCAATATCTGAAATTGAATCAGTTTTCAAACTCAACTGAAATGAGACAGCTTGGAGCTTCATATTACATTTCCCATTTCTTTCCTTCCCCCCATTTTATTCTCTCTCTCTCTCCTCTCTCTCTCTATTTTTACTCGTCCCAAAATAGTGTAGAACATATTTCAATGGTTTGTTTCCCTCCATTTGAATTTAAAATCTGAATTCGAATTCGATTCTCTAGCAGTTCTTGAGTTCTAGAGTTCATTTTCTAAACACTTTAAAATCCTTCAAATCCAAGAGATGAAGATACAGATAATACACACACTCTCTCTTTTCTCTCTCTCTTACCCTTCATTTCAACAAACTCTTTATTCTGCACCTACACAGATATTTGCCAAATAGTCAAGTTTAGCAGACGAGAGCACTTCGTCGGGAAGGAACGGAAATATCTGGAGAGACTCTCAATAGTCGATAGATAGTGCACAGTCAAATTTGTACAGATTCATTTGAATAGCAGTTGGGATATCCGTATAGAGTCTATAAAGAGAGAAAGAGAGAGAGGGAGAGAGAGAGAGAGAGTGGGAGCATGGTTTAACTCATATAGATGGTAGAAGAGCTTGAATGATGTGGCTTTCCGTCTCTCTCCTTCTTTCTGTCTCTCTCCATCTCTGCTGTGTGTAGTTGGAATTGTTGTGAATTCTTGGAAAGTAAAATGGTAATCATACGCTTATTCATTATGCATAAAAAAAGGGACACTCACTCTGCCTTCTCCTTGTCCTTTCTTGACTATGGAGAAATTGTCTGTCGGATTGAGGATTTCATACGGAATGGAAACATTAAATATAGAAAGGAATAATATGAGAGATTCTTGTACGGTTGTAATTGAGATTGTTAGTTGTAGCAGTAGCAGTAGCAGTAATTGGGTGGATAAAATTCTTTTACTTCTAAATTTAGAGTGGACGACGACTCTCGCCAAAGAGAAATTCACTTGACATAGTCAATGTGACTTTCTACATTGTTATTATATTTGTCATTATAATTATTCGTGGGTCGCTTTTCAGTTTGAGTTTGAGTGAATGCATATTCGCCATAATCGCCATATTTAAAATCCAATAGATATAGAACAGTCCCCCATTTTCTACTTTAAAACCATGACAAAGCCCAAACTAATGACTAATGTAAATTTCAGCAGGGAAATGTGTAATCAAGTAAAGAGACAGACAAGTGGAGTACGTATATAGTCAATGTCAATCCAAAATCCTACGGATATCCATGCGTGTTGCTGTTTTTATATTTATACAGGTAGTATGGAGTGCCCACACACATTTCTCATTTCTCCGTCATGTCCTCCCCAACGATACTGAGAGCAAATAAAAATTCACTTGGAAACGACCAAGAGAGACTTGAAGTTTCCATTTTGTAATGCAGACCAAGAAGAGAGTTTGACATGAAGGAAAAAATAAATACTTGAACCTGACACTCACATTAAATATTTTGAGCGTCTCTCTCTCTCTCTTTCTCTCTCCCTGTACTTTCTCTCGAGTATTTTTTTTCCCATTTCACATAATAATATCTGTATTTTTACACGATCCGTCTGAATAAATAATGTAAATGTGAATGTAAAATGGAATCCAGTCGTCTGAGGAGGAAACCATTAAGAAGACCAGAGTATGCTCTGGCTGTTTCTGTGACTTTTTCTGTACAAACTACAAGGTTTTGTTACCGAAATTGAATACATAGTGAAGTAGGCTGGAGTCAGAGGCATGCGAATTCATTTTATCAAAGTACTTTAGTTTTTCTCAATCTGAACGCAGTGTATCGTCGTATGATGATGAGAGTGAGAGAGAGAGAGAGAGGAAGAGAGACAGAGGGAACGAAAGAGAAGGTGAAACAAGTACGTCAAAGATCGACCTTTTTCATGTAAGTATTAGCACAGAGTAAAGAGATGGATGGATTGGATCGACTTGGTTTCCTCGGATGACTGGGAAAACTCGTGTAGATTGAAACGAGAGGAAATGTTCGTCTGTTTTATCAATCTATTGAATTTACAAGGTTCTCATTCTGGGTTGCTCAAGTGTTCTGTATCATTTATACACGTAGACTTTTACCTACCTACAATTCCCTTTTTTTTGTGTCCCTCATCATCTGTGATCGTCCTCGCTTTCTCTCTCTCTCGATTTCCTTGCTCTAGCAAGTTTTATCTTTATCTATCTATGAAATGGAAGAGAAAAGAAGAGACAGGGCACAATGTATTTTGTTATATGTAGACATGAAAAAAAGCAAAACTGGCTCTTAAGGATTTCTATTTCCATTTATACTACGTCTTAGTCTATTTCTACGTAGAGAGAGGGAGAGAGAGAGAGAGATGGTGGGCTCCACTCTTGTGCTTGTACTTTTACTACCACTATCACAAAGAAAACTACCTCATTTGGAGTCATTTGAACCAACTACCAACATATTTAACCAAATTACAAAGGACAAACTAGGATGTGGACAAGAGTGAGTGAGCGAGAGAGAGAGAAGAGACTTAAGCTTTTTGTAGTTTCCGTATTGAAGGCTTGAAGGGGGGGAGAAGTGGAGTGTGGTGGTGTGTTCAAAGCAGATATGATATGATATGATACAGATAACCGATAGTGACGTTAAATAAAAATAGCACGCTCTCTCCTCCTTGACAGATATAGATATTAACAGCAGGTGAGAGTGGAAGTGCATAAACAATATAACCATGTAATGTATCTGTAAGTACAGTGGAAAAACATAGAGATGATAGAGGACACAGTTTTGAAACACAAATAAAAGCAACTAAAGATTTAACTGATGACACAAAAAGAAGAGGAGGAATAGAAAAGGAAGTGCAAGTGAAGCGTCAAAAGAAGAAAACAGGGAAGAGAAGAAAAGGAGTGTTCCTTATTAAATTTATTGTCTATTTTTAGAGGCAAGTATAGTCGTCCGTGTGTATTTATATCTCAGAATCTGAGCTCAAGACCAAAAGGAAAGAGGGAGGGGAAAAGGAAAAGGAAAACAAGTGGAATAGTGATGACGTTGTAATGCTTTAGCCGACTAAAAGATGCGGGTGAGAGACCACAGTAATCGGAAGAGAGAAAACGGATGAAAACGACCGTAGCAACTTTTTTTTTACTTACCACTTTCACTGACAACCAAAAACGGGAAAGATTCCCAATCTATTCCTGTATATTTCATATATTGTCATATCGGACTCTTGAGAGAGAGAAAGAGAGATAACTTGGGAAAGTCTAAGTGTCTCCCTACTTGAGTAGACTTTTACTTCCTCCTCGTACATAATATGAACTCTTTCTTCTTTCCCTCCTTCTCTCTCTCTTTCCAAACAATTGTAATTCTACTACTTAATTCATGTGCTGTACATACAGATACTTTGAATGTGTTGTGCGATATTCATAGGATTCTTCACAGGAAATGACGTGAGTATTCGTATAGATAATAGATATGAGTGCTCTTGTGTGTATGTTTGTATTGACAAATAGTCTGGCGATTTACGAATGGTCAGGGCCGATTAGAGTTTAAGTATAGAGACAGGAGAGAGTTGAAATATAAAGGCTAATCGTCAGACTACAGGAGATAGAAATGGAGAATGTATGTGTGGAGTTTCCGACCGACACAAATGTTGGTTCTGGGTCCTTTGGTGTGTGTGTGCTATGTCAGATAGAATGTGTTCAAAACTCGTGGTTTTCCAAGCTTCATGAATTTATGGACATTTTTGGTATGCTCGGCGGTTTGGCTTTCTTTCTTTCTTTCGTTTCCCCTATTTTATTCCTTGGTCGTTTTTAGTCTTATGCGATTTGTACTTGAACCAGTAAATGTAGAAGCAGTTGCCATTCCTTTTCCCGTTGCCTTAGCACAGATATATTCAAGTGAAAGTACATACAAGTAGAAAAAAGGGTCATGAATACACGAGGATAGTTTATTCGAAGGATTTTCTCGGGCTTTACAGGAGAGAGAAAAAGGATGAGAAGAAGGAGAAGAGAGAGAAAAAAACCGAAAGGCAAATGTATATTGAGAAGAGAGAGAGAGAGAGAGAGAGAACTTGTACGGCTTTTTTCCCCAGTCACACAGGTAAAGACTTGGGAGGAAAAAGAGGAATCAGAGAGATCTATGTATTTATTGATCATAAAGGAGCACAAATTCAATGCTACTTATTGTGCTTTCGTGTGGTGAGACGTAAAAATACGTAAAAATTTATGGTCTCGTTCTTGCCGGCGTCTACAACAACTAGTCAGCACACACACTTTCTCTCGTTCTCTCTTTTTTCTCTCTTTCTCTCTCTTTCTCTCTCTCGTTCCTTTATGTGTTACAGTCAAGTTCTTTTTTCCCCATGCTTTTTCAATTTCTACTTTCCGTGTTCACTGTACTAGTTACAGCTCGGATGGAGAAGCTTGAAGCTCGTGAGCTTTTATCTCTGCAAAGGCTCACACATCAGACACGGCTTCTGAGTGTGTGTGACGTACCGTGGCGTAGCAATATCATCTATGAATTCTCTCACAATGCATCCCAACATATGAACTCACCCACCAAATCCCCCTCTTTCTCTTTCTCTCTCTCTCTTTCTCTATTTCTCTTTCCACACATACATATATATATGTACTTTACATAGGGAAACCGAGTAAATATAGATCAGAGCCATCATACAGTACACGCGTTCCAATTGAAATATCTATTAATAATATCATCATCATCGTCGTAATTTTCCTTCCAAATGCCGACAAAACGAGTGTGCTTATGTACGATACATATTAAATGATGAAAAATCCTTTGAAGCTCAAACTTTCTCTGTAGAGAATGTGCATAGTCATAGTACGTACATACATACCATATTTTACCAAATACAACCCCCTCCAAATAGCATTTGCTGTTATAAGTACAACCCCCTCCAAATAGAACCCCCGTGGGTTATAGCTTGAATTCGAAATAGAACCCCGGAGGTTGTATTTGGTAAAATACGGTATCTGTAGTTGTGTGTGTGTGTGTGGTGTCTGTGCGATTGATGCTTTCAAAAGCATTTGGGATGTTGGAACATTACATTCATGACCCAGTCATAAGCATTCATATAGCTCCGAGTCATTTTCATTCATATAACACGTCTTCAATCCTCTATATTGAATTTGAATCTTTTTGAATACTCAAATATTCATTGGAATACTCGTCATTGGAACTCTTGTCACAATACATTTGAAAAAACTTTATGGGTGCTTTTTATGACGCTGACGCTCCTCAACTTTTTACTCAATACTCAATACAGCACACGGGGAAAACGTAGGAATGGGAATGAATGGTAATAGAAGGAGAAATCATGGAGGAAATTTGGTTCATGGGATTGTATGATATTTGAATAGTGAGAGTAATGAGGAAGTTGGAGGAGAAGAGAGAAACGGAGAGCGTTCGGGCTTAACGTTTCAAGCTTTTCAACTCAATCTCGTCGTGGAGTGAGGAGTCAGGAGTCTGCCATTTTCCCTTTCATTCCACGTGCGTTTATTTCATTTACCGGATTGTAGTAATAACATTAGAGAGAGAGAGAGACATGACATAGGTGTTGGTGAGCAGTTAAAGGTTACGCTCCAAATTCATGGGCTATAAATACAAACATTGTACATGTATAGGTATGTGTGTGTTCAGTACTCAGTCCTCAGTGCTAGTTCACCTTGTCTGTCTCTACATTTGTATCGTATATGATTGAACCAAGTAGATTCGTTCCTCATTTGATGAAACATGCACAAATATGTACACACAGCGGTTTCTCCCCATAGAAAATCTTGTGCATACATGGACTTTTGAGAACACAATGTTCAGAGTTCGGAGTTTGGAGTTCGTATGCTGCTGTGGTTACAATTAGATGAGATGTAAAATAAGTAAGTTTTAGGTACAATCCAAAGTCTGCCTACACATACAGTCTATTTGACATGTGGGATTCGTTGCATACCGTGAATTTTTAGCCTCACAAAGTTTTCTCTCTCTCTCTTTCTACCTCTCTACCTCTCTCTTTCTCTCTACCTCACACATTTACTTACTTTTGGAATACTTTCCTGGAGAAGTAAAGGTACAGAGAGATAGTGAGAGTGAACACGGGTGTGTGGGGAGAAGTTATTATGATAGGATATGGGATTGATGGGTCTATTAAATTTATTAAAGAAGCTCTTTTGTTCACCTTCCTATACAGCAATTTTACATCTCTTCTCTCCTACCTCTTTCACCGTTCGCTCCTCTTTCTCTTGTTGTGCCTTGTGCTTGTGCAGCACAAAAAATGGAAAAGCTACTACGACTCGGATTCTACATTGCCCGCGAGAAAGAGAGAGAGAGCGAGAAAGAAAGAAAGAAAGAAAGAGAAGGGTAAAGTGAAGCTATTTTTGCTTTCTTTGCCACTCGTCTATGCATGAGCTGGGGATTCTTTCTGATGACTCTGTGGGTTTGTAATGCCCGCACACAGAAGCCTGGTTTATTGAGAAGTTCCGATTGCTCTCTGCTTTTATGGCGTTTGATGCCCGTTCTTTCGCTTAAAAGGCGTTCAAATGTACCTTCAAAGAGAGAGAGAGAAAGAGAGAGAAAGAAAGAGAGAGAGGCTTCAAGTCAAGTAACAAAACGAGGCAAACTCCGTGGAGACTATCTCACCATCACACACACACATTCACATCCACATGGAGTTATGAGTTATAAGTTATAACAAGTCCCGGATGGAAAGGAACCCAAAGCACAAGCAAAAGGAAACGAATAGACATCCACATGGTATTTTATATTCCATATTCCATATTCAGTATTAGGTATTCACATTCACCTCTGCACCTACCTGCCCTCCCGCCTTAAACTCATATCAGTATGTACCACCATAACCTACTATGTACAGTACACTCACGGAGCTACACTCACCATATGAAACATGAAGGGAAAATAGACATTTAGGTCCTTTTGTACAACTCTAACCTCGGAACTCTCAAGGAGCATTCTTACTCTAATTGCTACTCATACTCTGTACTTTGGTGTGCTTGGTATCGTTTTGAGCTTCTCTCCCTCTCTCTCTCTCTCTCCTCTCTTCCGCTCTTTCCCTCTTTCTCCGTCTGTTATTACTTCACTTTCATGACAGTGCCAAAAGAGCTCCTCTCCTTTATATTCAAATGTACAATGATGTGGTGGTGGTAAGAGGGTGAGCGAGACATAGAGAAAGAAAGAATGAAAAGAGAGAAAGGGAAAACCTCCCCCCCCCCAAAAAACCGACAAAAAATCCACTTTCTCAAATTTGCTCCGTAATATAATATCAGTTCAGTCAGAATGATGGGATGTGTGCGTAAAGGAAAGGTAAAGGAAGGAATTTCCCCTTTTGTAATAAATTCAATTTTATTAAGAAAATAAAAATGAGTCTCAAAGGCACGGAAATGGCGTTCTACATATTTCCACACACACAAACATATCCACTAATGAATTGTTGTGTGTGTGTGTGTATTTTTCGTCTTCTTATTCCATTTTCCATATTCTTTTAATTACAGAGCTGAGTGGAGTTCGTTGTGTGAGTGCGTAATTACACATTTATATATCCATGGAGTACTTTTGACAATTAATGAATCCTTTCACATACTTTACGATACCTTTTTAGTTCAACCATAGGAAATATGTGGATGACGTCAAGGAAGGAAGTTCACTTTGAAAACTCTGTGCAATAAAGGGAATCAAACGTCCAATAACCAATAAAAACTGTACTGTATTTATCCTAACTAAATATATGTCTATTGGATCGTATATTTACAGTATATTTTGTCTGTTGTGTACACACAGGCAAAAATGATTGTCATTCATTCATTGGAAAAGAACGAAATGACAATCCAAATAATAATAAATATAAATTCATTACCTTTTATACGGACGATGATTGGACTGATATCGATTGGGATTGAGCATTTTTGCATTATTTTTTCCTCTCTGCTGTCCTTTCGTCCTCTTGAATACTAATAAAAATGTATATAGGTATGTCTGTATGTGTGTATTTGTATTTGTACGTGTGTGTGTGTATGTGTTGAAATATTTTGTACAAGGAAAAAAGTCTGAATAGAGATTCTTTTGGAGTGAGTAGTTTTATTTATTTATGTATGTAATTTGAACAGTCACACGCTAATACTTGTCTCGGTACTGTTACTCTTTTACCCGAGTAGAAAACTGTGTAATGATAATGGGATTCAAGAACAATTGAAAATAACAAGACAACTAACGTAAGAGCGAATACACGGACAAGAGGAGGATTCATTAAGTATTAACAAATTTAAAACAGTCTGTAGAATTAAATGATGGCATTACATTGACTATTTACATATACGTAGACGTAAGTAAGTACGTACAAGTTACGAGTTGCGAGTTGCTCCTCAGTTCTGAGTTGTGTGGGGACCAAAAAAGCTAACATTTCAATTTAGACATGACTAATTATTTTCAGTGTGTGGAGAGAGAGAGAGAGAGCATGGGGATGTTAAATAAATGTTTCAATTTCCTCGTCATCCTTCCTCCTCCTCCTCTTCTTCTTCTTCTTTTTCTTCTCTCTGTCGACCGATTAGCCACATTTTATTATTATGATTTTCACCTTGTTTTCACTGCACAGTTGACATTGAGAATAAAGCACTTCATTAGCACTTTCCTGAGTGCGGCGGCATTCTATTTGTACGATATATTCTTCTGTCCCTCATCCTTCCTGCCCTCATCATTGAATTCACTGTACAGATCAAAGATTAGTGAAATGATGATAACCATCGTCTTAATTCCTCATCATCCAGTCCAAAAAGCTCTCTCTCTCCCTCCCTCCCTCTCTCGCTCTCTCTCCCTCGCTCTCTCTCCCTCGCTCTCTCTCTCTATCTCCAACCACCATAAACGTCAGAATAATGAAGTACAAGTTTGCTCTGACACGGCTTCTCTCGCACGGATTCTCGTCAGTTAAGATACGAGAGCCGTGTGTAAATATGACTATTTCAAGCTACTTTAATGATGAACGAACGCACACACATTCACACACAGAACAGAGTATAGAATTTCATGACATTGGTGACTTCCAACAAAACGAACACCACAAATGTCCCAATTCGTGTGGAAATTCAAAAGCTGTCTCCTGTAATTTCACTACTTTAATATTTTATGGCTTTACTTTGTACCCGACTCTCTCTCTTTCTCTCCCTCTCTCTTGCTCTCTCTCTCTCTCTCTGATTTTATTTGACTTTAAATACTCAACTCAAAAACAACCGTCAAATCCCGTTCTTTTAACAGACAAATTAAGTTTTATTGCTTTGTTATGTTTCGTGAGCCGAGAGTTGTGTAATTTTCCCTTTCAAGTCCAATACAGCTAATACGTCATTGGTTAATTGGTTGAAAACTAAAAACAAATTTCCCGAGAAAATATTCCATATGCGACTGTTGAATATCTGTAGTTAATGTCTGCAATGCGTCCTATCTTTATTCATTCCGTCCATATGCAAATACAGAGATACCTATATATGTTATATAACGACATATTTTATCTGGGTGCCCGTCTCGTATGTATAATATAATTCTATTTGCTATTTGATGGGGAAATGTTTGAGCAAAGGATTAAACCTTGTGTCATCTAACCTCAGGATATTTTTTTCCCAATGCCGGATTTAAAAAAAAAATGTATTATGCATTAAGGATTTTGGTTATGGCATAAAAACGGAGGATTTCCCTTGATCTTTCAATTATTTGCAAGTCCATGGCTACACAATTAAACCAAATCTTTTGTGGTTGTTGGTGTACACAGAAGAAGAAAAACATCACAAAGTACCTACATAAATGAATAAGAAGCGAAGCATATTTGATTTTTTTTAAATACAATTACTCAATTCATAGACATGGATTTCCATTTTAAAATCTACATACAACTGTAAACAGTAAACAGTAAGCACTGCCGAGGGAGAGAGAGAGAGAGTAGTCTTTTCTGATTGACGTATACTCTGGAGATGAATGAATTTTACAATTTGCAATTTGAAGCATAACAAGCCCACCATAGATTGTACTTTACACGAGCAAAGAGAGCATCACTTTATATTTTCTGTAAAGAAAAACTCCATCTCAAGTATACTGCTATAAATTTAAAGTAATAATAAATAAAGAGCGAGAGCCAAAGTTCGTTCCCATACTGTTCTCTCAACACTCGAACTCGAACGAAAGAACGAACGAAAGAACGAGCGAAAGAAAAACTGAAGATAAAAAAAAATCTAAAAAAAAAATAAATCTCATCAGAGTGAAATGGAATTTGTTGTACTGTATTGATGTAGTCCATTATAATCCAGTCGACATGGTGCTCTCTAGATTTTCTACATACATAAATATGTATTTATTTGGACTGAGGATATTCAGTACTTGCTTGCGTCACTTTCCTCCATATTCCCCATCAGTCTACACACTCTACACACTCACAAATAAAACTAGAATAAATTGACATTCATTGCTGAGGATAGGTAAATTATACACACACATATATACAGTATGGAAAAAAGATACGGTTTTCAGGTGGTCCATACTTATGAATTCCATGAGAGAATCCTTTCGTAGTCGTCAACTCGTAGATTTTTCAAGCTTTTTTTCCTCCTTTTCCATTTCCATCCAATGGGGATAATACGATTGCCTTTGATGTGTTGGCCTAGCAATGTGGCACTGTGGTCATGAAAAATGACACTCAAATGCATAAGGACATTACACATGGAGTGCTGCTCGCGTTGTAATCAGTAGGACAAGGTGGATGTGGAGGATGGACGGATGGATGGACGGATGTGAAAGTGCGGAAGAAGAAGCTGTAGAATACTGTATTTAGGTATAGACTGTATGTAGAATACTGTAGAGTGTCGAATGTGTAGATTGTAGATGGTGAATGCTCGATTCTAGACTCCAGATCTGTGAAGGAAACTCGTGGCAGCATCCTCTCACTCTCACACCGTTCCTATATGTATATTTCTCATTTCCGTATACTCTTGAGCACATATGTATGAGAGGAGATGGGGGGAAAAAAAGAAGGTAATTCATTCCATCAAATTTACTGATTCTGCTAAAAAAAAAAAAATATGCTACCGTAGCCAAAACTCTCTCTTTTATGATAGTTACTTTCTTTGGAGTCGTTCCAAAATGTAATTTTATAATGCGGTAGTGCTCCAAATTTCTTTATTATGTTGTCATCGATTTCCCATCTTGGGTTTTCCTATATTTATTCCACTGGTAAAAAAAGTAAAAAAAAATTTCCGTAAAGTTTTTCATTTTCATTAACAAATTCATCCTGTGAAAATTGAAGACTGAGAAGGATGTGATGACTTGAGAGAGAGAAGATTACATTTACATATGTGTAAGAATAATATGTACATAACTAATAATACAGATGAAATAAGTATCCTCCCAATTCTGTCAATGACAATAATAACTGTCATTAAACAAAGTTATGTAGTAGAATTTCAGTTGTGCTCACATCGTGAGTACATTACATTTGTAAACGCTATACCGATTGTCTAAACTAGAAATCTTTTCATCTATCATGTATGTACGTGGATTGACTACTCTATATATA
The DNA here is from genome assembly GCA_034699125.1 of Gisinianus flammeolus. Classification (NCBI taxonomy): domain Eukaryota; kingdom Metazoa; phylum Arthropoda; class Collembola; order Symphypleona; family Katiannidae; genus Gisinianus; species Gisinianus flammeolus. Next base: position 29,143 of record JAIUND010000209.1, on the reverse strand, counting down.
TTTGTACAAAGGACTCCAGTCAAGATTTTCCAAAGAAAAGAATTAAATAATAAGTAAGAAATGAAAGTAATTACGACAACACGATTGTATGTACATGTACAATGTGTACATAAAAGGAGAAATGAAGAAAGGAAACGAAACACCGTCCTACTGAATTCCAATTTCGTGTGAAAGAAATGAAAAAAAATGTAGAAAGAGAGAGAAAGAGACAAAAGCTGAATGAAAACAATTTGTAATAAAAGTATACATACAGACTACCGGGAGAGAGAGACAGAGAGAGAGAGAGTGAGAGACAGAGTCTATACTCAAATAGGATTGTAGATACGATGGACTTTTGAGGGTGTAATTGAGAATCATGTAGGAAAAAGCCCACCTGTGTCAGAGAGCCTTTAATCCTCTATTCTCTTTTCCCTGAAAAGGATATGAAAAATATATAAATGTATAAGAGAGAAAGAGAAAGAGAAAGAGAGAGAGAGAAAAGGGAGAAGAATAGAGAAATCTAGTGACTTTTCTTTTCATACCTTGTACACACACACACACACACACACACAGACACACAAAATAATAATAATAATACTACATTTTTTCTGCATATATCCTCCATTCGACCTAAATAACTACTGGTACAGTCCCTAAATGTGTGGCGAATACATAGGTACATAAATACACACACACACACACACATGTGTCATTGTATCTCTTCCCCTTGAATCTCCAAACCGTATAGAATTCTTGCAATTTTTTTTTCAGAGGGGATTCTCTTCCTGTCAGTGTCAATCAGTATCGCTCAGCACTCTCTCTCTCTCTCTCTCTCTCCCTCTCTCCGTCCCAAGTCGATGAGTTTTCTTATTATCCATTGGGATTTGAGTTTGGCAAACATCGAGTAGGAAGGACCAGATTGCTTCTACATGTCAATGTCTTACTTTCTATATTAACTTTGATGAAATAAAAAAATTCTAGCGATACATATATAAATAATATATATTTAATATAACACAGACACACACTCATTGAAACTTTTTCCCGTTATTGTTTTTTTCCCCTTGGTCTTGGTTTTAGTTTCAAACTTCTAAGTTCCAATTGACGGGCAGGAAAATATCAGTGTGAATAGGGAAGGCTCTCATATATATATATATATATTTGTCCAATGATACACTCGGACAGTTTTATCCGTCTAACATTAAATATAATATTATAGTGGAGAATGGTACTAGAAAATAGAAAATTCTTTGGCTTGAAGAGAGTTTTGAATTGTGTATATGAAGTTGTGGAAATACAAATGTAGAATTTAAAATGATAAAACCAACAATAATAATATTATAGGCTTAGAGATATTTAGCACATGTTTACAATTCCCCGTGGGTACACAAAATATGTACACACGTGTGTACACATCCCAATGCACGGCTCTCTCTTCTCTCTCTCTTTCTCTATCTCTTGTCACTCGTCAGTTGTACGTAAATACGATATGTGTAAAACACTTATTAGTGTAATTGAAAAGCCTTCTGCCATCCCATGTTATCATATACCGAATGTACATACTGTCAATGACAGATAGAGAGAGAGAGCGAGAGAGAGAGAGAGCGAGAGAGAGAGAGAGCGAGAGAGAGAGAGAGCGAGACAGTGAGAGTAAATAATAGGTTGGGCAGAGAAATATATGATATGTTTGTATATATGTTTTTATCCTGTATGATAAAGTTCATGTTTATAACGATTGAAATTCCATAGCCACAGACTGTTTTCAAGAGGATTCTCGATGAAATTGCAAAGTCGATTTGAGTAAAGCATATTTAGTCAAAACGAGAAATGGAAAGAGAGAGATAGAGAAAATTCTACAAGGAATGAACTGAAATTTCATCGAGTGAAATGAGAAATGCAGTGCGTATACGAATCCCAGGGAAAATAATAATAATAATAATCCGTGGCTCTCTATTTCTATTTATCTGTATACATGTTTATGTGTGTATTTGTGTGTAATATATGCATATGTATAGGTACATGTGATGAAAAAGACTGGAATGAAACTTAATATATATAATATAATATGAAATACAAATCTGGGCAGACCCTGTAATCTCATGCAGTAATGAACTTTGTATTTAATTTCTTATAATTAATCTACAGAGGTAGTTGGCTATTATTGGCTAGTTGAAGAGTGAGCACTCGTGTTCTATTTATAATAAATATAGGGGGAAAAGGCACACATACACACACTCACCATATATGCATAACATACATATGTATCTATGCCATGTAAATATATACATGTTTCTGTGTACTAAAATATTTCTAATATTCTCTTTCTGACTGTATTGCTCTCTTTATACATTCTCCAGACTTTACCAAACTTTACTAGAGCAGGAATGAATTGAGCATCGACCATCAAACAACATACCTACATACATGAAGATAGTCCATACAATTTTGATAAATAAATACTTTTGATTACACATCACGTTCATATATGTCAGTAGAGAGTGAAGGAAAGTGGTGAAGGAAAAATTATGCATATATACAAAAAAAAAGGCAAAAGGAGAAATCAATAAACTCTGGGCATTTATATTTTCCGTGTGCCAAGAATCACAATATCATCAACATACAAACACACACACACACACACACATCCAAACTGCCGTCTCACAATACATTACATACATACAATTTATGTAAATACTATTATCCTCTTCGTTTTCTTTCTCTTTTTTTCTTTTACGAAAAAAAAACGAAACGAAATAGAAAGTAATCAGAATCAGAAACAGACAGCTAAAGAAAGGATAGGAGAGAGAGGAGAAAAGGGGAAAAAAGTTGCTCTAAAGCTTTTTCAGTTTTACCCTTTTGTTTAGGCAACTTTTCCTTTACTGTACATATACAGGTGTTATGTATACTATGGAGCAGTTATTGGGGGGAAAAAAATACACAAGTACACACAAATGGTGACTATATGAGAGAGAAAAAAAACGTGAGCTATTCGAAATTGGAATAAGTCCTAAAAATCCACATATAAATTGTTTTATGACTGATATTTACCTAAATGCACACACCTAGGCTCACAATCACTCCGATGATTTCTATATTTTGCACATATACGTTATACATTATCATAATGTTGTAACGTTGATACATATTTGGATACTCTCCTTTTCCTGAACTTAATTGCTAGATGGATGTTTTATGAATGGTGGAAGAAAGTCTAAAATAAAAGTTAAAAGTTAAAAAAGAGAGAAAGCACACCAAAGAAAACTTTTTTTGTTATAGCTCGACTCTCTCTCAAAAAAGAGAGAGAGAGAGAGTGCATATGTGACGTCTGACTCCGCGTGTTTTACACACGACACAAAAAGACTAGAATTCAAAACCTGCACAAAATTCTTCGTCTGTCTCTTTTCGACTTTTTGTATAGTTTTGTTGGTAGTTTTAAACTTTTACTTGAGGATTCAAATCCGGGTCTACTAATTACATTAAACTTTTATAAAACTCTCCGTCGTCTCTGTGTGTGTACCAAAAGTGACAGTGTCTTGTCTGTATAGAAACCGAAGACAACGAAGTTATACTTTGTGAAAGGAATATGTAGTATATAGAGTTATATTTATATAATAATTAAAAAATTCATCCTGGTGCCATTATTATTACATTTAATTGTCGTGTCGTCGTTTCTGTGTGGACAAAGTCAAAAAAAGTTTTTAAACTTGCTCATAACAAAAGTCATTTCCATTTATTATTATTATCATCATCATCATCCTCCAACACCCTCGAATTTTTTTACGATCTTTCGTAATTAAAGGAATTAGTCGACTCTTGTTTGTCATTTACATGTTATATTGTAGTAAACAAAAATTTACTCGTGTGTTATTATTATTGTGGCATTGAAATAAAAGAATCTTTAATAGATGCATACACTTTTACTGTCGTTTACGTATAGTGTCTGCCAAACAAACGAACAACGTTGGAGGTATAATAGTATAATAGTGTTTTAACTGGAGTATTTAGTGCGGATTTTATTTTTACAGCCAAATAAATACAGTAATTTCTTGCTGTGTTCAAATAACAATAATTAAAATACAGCAGTACGGGTTTCAGAATTAAACAAATTTATAACCATCAATCTTCATTTTCATCGAGGAGGAATCAACAAGATATTTATTGGGAAAATGTTCTCGAGCTTAAAAGAGAAATTCCTTAACGTCCAAGAAGAAATAACTACGAGGTATTTTTTTAAATATTAAGTACAATCATCAAATTATTAAGTAAACATTGTTTGTACACTTTATTTTATTTTCAGATTAAGCCGCTTAGTTTAAGCGTTATTGACTCATTTCTCAGTAAAATTGCTGAAGCTGCATTCGTTTTTACGTCTTGTTTAGTCATTGACTATTAAATATGTTTACCGAGTATATAATTACAATAATTACAGTCATTAGCAATGTGCCTTGTCAGCGATAGTTTTGTATGTATTTCTGTACGCACAGTGGATATGACATAAAATTGAAGGGGACTCGAGACAAACATTTAGACGCATATTAATTTCATGTACTTAATACTTTTTATTATGTTTGTAGCTTGAAAAATCTCAAGACAGGATCTTTCAAATCTACCAAACCTGAGCTGGATGACGTAAATTACGATGCTGGTGTTGAACTTTTGGAAAGATATCAGAGTTACTTCTCGGATTTACACAAAAGAACCGAAATTACTGCTGCCTGCGCTTACGTAAGGGAAAATTCATAAATAAATGTATGCATAATTAATTACGTATGTGTATAGTAATGTGTACCCTCATAGTGCAAAATGAGTATGGATCTTGATTGATGTATCAAGGTATATACATTTGAATTAATTTACTATAGTGTCGTTTGAAGTAGGGAAAAATATTGCATTTTCCGACTTGCCCAACATGTATGGACGAGTAAAAAACAAAGTACATTTTTTGTCAAGGAAATTTATTTTCTGATGAATCTATTTAGTCCTCGTCGCACTTGAGCTCCCCCATTATATCTCTGTTCAAAATCGGTGTTTGAAATGTTCTTTCAAGCTTTTTATTTTTTAGAGTTAAATTAAATGGTGTATAATAACTTTATTGTTCATGTAATATGTGTCGGCAATATAATTATATTAAACTATATATAGTTGCAAACCCTTCATGTATTTATTGTATGACCTCTACTTATATATATGTCTGTCTACCATTTAGTTAGACAGTGAGAAAAAGCAGACTATACGGAGGAGAATCATCTTCAATTTCGTGCGATGAAAAGTTTCCTTTTGATGTTCAGTGAGAAGCATTCCTTAAGTATAATAAAGAAAAACATAATACCGTGTAGATGGATATTCTCCAAATTATACTAAATTACATATTTTAGGGGTATACAAAATAATATCTACAGTGTCTAGGTATATAATGTAAGAGAACCCTCATTGAAGTTTAAAGATGCTATTCCCTTTCATGAGCTGCGTGTGTGAATTCTTGAATTTTCACAGAGAAAAGAGAAGTAAATGTTCTTCATTAAATTGTTTTATACTTTGCAGGAGGTCGATGATTTGATATCTAAACTTCACCAAAACTACAGTGTTCAATGCAAGAAAGTTGGGCAGTTGTCGAATTCGCTGGCCAACATTCCCCAACTAGTCCATGGTGTCCAGGAAGTTTGCGATTTAATACGTATGTGATGTACATGTATTGTGTGTGTGAATTTCAATGTGGTTTTCATCATTTAAACTTGGTCTATACAGATGCTCTTGTTAAATCTAGACAACTTTGTTGTAGTGGGTATTATAGTTGTAGACTACGAAGACGCAGAACAAGGAGGAGAACATGAAGAAGAGAGTTTCTACTAGTTTTATGAATTAGCATAGTTAGAAAACATTCTTCACCGCCTAATTTACAATATGTAGTACTAGTATTGAATATTTCAATAGTATAATAATTCTACTAGGACTTGTTTCCGACTGCCAGCAATTTTGTAAAGTTTTTGTACTTTAGTACTCGAAAACTCTTCATTTTAGAGAATACATAAGATTTACGATGTATTTAACCTTCAATATAGCACGTAGGAGTGTTAGGGTGGTCGTATACATAGCAGATATGTAGCTGAAGAAAATGAGAGTATAGCTCTCAAACTATCCATATTCCTTCTCATAATGTTCAACAAATTCACTCATGTAATAAAATTGGAATGAGAGAGTTTTAGATGCGTCTCGAGGCAAAATGCTCTTCAGGAAAGTTGAGGATCGATGCGGAAATTCCAAATATAAGCCTTAATAATGTAATAATAATCTGTGCATGTGCATGAGAGTTTCCCATATTTTAAAACAGTGTTTCAGACTTCATCTCGAAAACTTATTAACTAATACCTACCTACCTAATTCTCATCTAGATACCTACCTACTGAAACCTCTGACGAGCCCATGAGAAATAATTGGTTTAGGTCGCTTCAATCAAACTAATAATACTCAACATGATGAAATAATGAGAACACTTAAACTTAAGGAATTTAAATTTAACTTTAACTTTATTTTCTTTATATGTTTAAATACATAGTAAATGTCCAGTGTCAAATGGAGGAAACTCACGACTCGTTGGAAGCTTTACAAGAGATTGTGGATTTACAAGAACTACGGGAGAAACAATTGGACCATCGCTTCCAATTAGGTAAATTGAAATCGATTAAACCGATCAATTACTAAATATTTAGTAAAACAATAAAATAAAACAAAACCTGCTATGATTTTCCGACTCGTTGCTTTCATCTAAACAAAATAAATTTATGTACATATACACTGTTTATGCTTCTTTTTTAGCACTGTATCAAGAGAGAAGACTTAATGAGCTCGAAGACCTAAAGGGTATGTATTTGTGTACTTTACGCCAAAAAATAATATATTATTCTATTGTTTATGCAATAACCATTACGCTATAATACACCTTTGGAAATGAAAGACGAACGAACAACGACGACGTCAGCATTAAATATTTAAAAGTCTTAATAGAATAAATTCATTTTAAGTGAACATGCATGTCTAACGTGTACTTGCTTGTACGCATTGTCCAGAAAAACTGATGGAGGAACACCTTGCAAAAGTTAAAGACTTTGAAAAGCGGCAGTCAAGTCGCCTAAAGGAACGGCAAGCGGTTTTTCAAGAAAGGTTTGAAGACGACCTCCAACATTTTAAAAGTCAAGGCTCTATACCTAGTAAGTTTTATAAACATACTACGTACGTATTGTCCATTTATACAGCTTTTTAACATGACATAAACATTTAATTCATTGCATCTCATTAATTTTAATATTTAATTCAAGTATTGCTATTCTTTTGCTCCAACTCAGAAATTGTTGGTGCTCATCCAGATGATGAAATCACCCTGGAAGAAATTGAATTAGAACAGGATCCATGTGTGCTCGAGTCTTTTTTAGCTGATGATGACCAAAAACCCGTACCACAAGAAGATATTCCTACACTGAATTCAAAGACGTAACCACAAGTGTCTTTGTTATTGTTCATTTTGTGGAAGGCTTGTAGACTCTATACTGTTTATGATCCTTTTATTACTACTATTTAACCGCACTTTGAAAAAATTTAGACCCACCGTCATGTTGCATTTATCAACTATAAAAACAAATTGTAATGAACATTATTTTATTTTTATCGCTCTTTGTGTATTTTCCGGCATTTCGTTCGAATTTGTCCGGACATTGTAGCACAATATTACATTAGATGCCTTATACTAATTAATAATAACACCCAGCTCATGAAACGATTTCCATAAGCGTATAATTAGAATGTGGTGTCATTTTGCCACACTCTTAATTTCGTTTGAAATTTTTAGGGAAACTGAGGCATTCCAAAAATATTTCTCAAAAGTATGACACGTTTCAAGAGATATTTATAGATGGATTATAAGTAAATGATACACAGTACAATAAGCGCATGTAAGGATTTGGGATGTAATCGATATAAATATAACGTGGGTCTATATAAATAAATATAACGTGGGTCTATATAAATAAATATAACGTGGGTCTATATAAATAAATATACCTGTAAATAAGTAAACCTGTGATTTAAAGATATGTATTTGACATTTTATTATAATATGAAAATTCTCTAGGATACAAACTTTGTCTTTATACCATGTAAATATTCACTGCAGATTATATATGTGCATACATACATAGGTATGTAAAAAGGAGATCAGTTGAGGTCATTTTTATAATATACACGTTTTATGATCTCTTTCGACTTTGGCCAGCTGTGATGGGTCTTATTGTAACTTGTTTGAATAATAATGATATGTATACCTAACAAAGTATGTTGACAAATTCGATAAATACAAAAATACATTGTTCTCGAAACCAAAATGAACTGTGTTAAGTATCTACATTAAACTAATAATATTACTATTAATTACTTACTCTGTTCAAGTAATATATAAAAACTAAATACTTGTATTTACGCATTTAGCATATACAATGCAGCTAAGGATTTATTTCATGAAAAATTAAAAAAAGTTTGAAAACTTACAAAAGTATTGTAAATGCGTAATACTTACTTATTTTTATTATATATAATCTCCAGATTTGTGTTTTTTGTAAACATCCCTGGGAATTAAGTCAGCTTTATACATTACTTCAATCAGTCTTAACCTGGCATCCGTTTGTGCAATCCCCGCTCTGTACATGAATCAAACACAGAATAGTCCCTATTCAATAATTCATTCAATAGTGGCTGATATTGTTAAAATAAATAAATAAAGTAATGATAATGAATTAAACGTGAATACAAATAAATGTGAACATACGGTTTTCTCAACAAGGCAGGTATGAATTCGCTGTTGAAATAGTGTCTCTTAAAATTTTTAAGGGAGAAAACGTTTTCTGGAATTTTATTCCGCTGCTGAAAACTTTTCACAGCAGCGTCAACTTCCGTTTGCAATGGATTCACCAACTTTGGTTCACACACCGCCATGACCTCTTCAATCTCATTATACTCCTTAATCCTGTCTTTAGCTAGTCTAACATATTCATTCCACCATGTCCGACATCTATTTAAATTGAATGAAAATACTTAGTAACGATTCAAGTTGAACCAAATATCATATATATTTCAAATGTAACAACTTTATAATTATATTATGCATAGGTCAGTGAATGAAATCGTTGGATTACCTTTTATCCGGTGATTCAGGAATAAAAGGGTAATAGCTAACATGCGTTTGAAGAAAACATGGTGGCTCAATGTCTACCAAGTTCTTTAGGAAGTCCACAAAGATTTTGAAAGATTGTTCATCTCGTGCTGGTGAAAATTGTTCATTTCCAAATAAATCAAAGTACCACTTGTCATAGCGAAAAAACAGACGTGAGGATATCAATGAGCAGTGTCGAGCAAAGATGAGGGATGCTGTCATTTTGTGTGGACGGTTATTTCTTAAACCATCAATCATCAACGCTTTGATTTCCTCTTTGAAATACGAAACCGATGTATTCTCCCCATGATGTTCTTTATGCCATAAGGTAATAGTGAGAAGGATACTTTCCCAGTTGAGATCAACATGTTGCTCCGAAGTCAAAGTGACAATTAATTCTAAAATTTCATGAGGCAATTGTAGACCTCGAATCAACTGTTGAAAAATATTAAAATAATAATTTCATAATGAGGTTCAAAGAACGAGCTCAAGTACACATTTATGTGAAATTTTATAATACGGCATATTGTGCTGATAATGTTTACTCACTATATTTATCATTTTCGTTTTTGGCAGTGAACATATCGTACTCAATTTTTCTTGCTCCTGTAGGGCTTGTTTCGTTGACACATTGGACTTTTGACAGAGAATATAACCTAATTGTTTCAACAAGTATTTGTTCTTTATAGATGTGACCATTGGAACTGTAGATACATGTGAAAACAAAGTTTAACATTAGTTTAACATTTTAAATTAAAATATATTTAAATATATGTATCTGCATATTTAGAGTGTAGATATTTCTTATTTACGGGAATACATTTTTCCAACAAGGCATTTTTGCATAGCTTCAATATCTGCGACTCGAGTATTTTCAATTAATTTCAATGTGATTTTCTTCAAAATATCATTAGAAAATTGTTTAAGTTTACAGAGTAATGAAATACTGACATCACTGATGCACACACTTGCAATAATGAGAGATGCTAAAACTTTTTCCAAAACTTCCAGTGAATTAGCACGAGTATTTTCGTCTAGTATCAATCCTGAAAAACAGAGTGAGAGGATTTCTTCGGATAAAGACGCCAGTTCATCTCGTTGAACCAACCTGGAAAATATTAGATATGAATAAATGATAAGAATCACAGTATATGAAACTATATGAAACATGTACGTCATGTGGTGTTACTCGACTTACTCCATGAAGTATGAAGTGACTTCCATTAAATTCTTGACATCTAACATGTAGATGACTTCAAGTGGTGGTGTCCTTATCTAAAATGAAGTAATAAAGATGGTTTTTCAAGAAAGCATAAATACGAGTACATATAGTAAGTAATTACTATTCTTAGAATGAATATCTTTATACCTGTTCGCAAAAATATTTACTAAACTTGTTCAAGTGCAAGCCAATAGTAGAATGGACGACGTGAGCAAAGTGCAGTACTTTTTCCAAGTTTGCTTTTATTTCTTCGGAAATTAAAAATCCAGTCTCACACCACATTACCGATTTTGTTTGATTATCTTTGTGGTCAATGTCCATTTGCTTATCTTCGTCTCTCCCCGTCTTCGTCATTTCCAGACATTCTTTGATTAATTTGACTATGAATATGGGCGAAAAATCTTCTCGTAACAAATCTTCACTCTGTTCTCGTTCCATTTCCATTCGAAGATAGAGACTTTGGGGTGACAGTGAGCCCATTATGAATGCAGTAAATCATTAAACCTTGTGTTTATAATTAAATAATAATTGAAGAAACTTTAAGAAAGTGCAAAGTGAACACAAAATGACACGAATAATTAAAAAAAACTTGTCTGATTCGGAACGTGTTCGTGTTTGTCTCTCGTTTGGCACAAGAAAATTTAAAAGCAAGACCATGTGCCTGACAAGGAAGGGAAAATTCAAACAAAGTCAAAAATCTGATTTCTTCGTTGTGATTTTCTGAAAAAACAGTTAAAATTGTGATTAATTAATAAAAATGGCTCATTTACAAGTGGAACTGATTTCCCATACACGGAGAGTTCAAAGCTTGTACAAGCGATCAATTAGAAATCTAGAAGCATACTTCTCGGAAAGGTACGAAAAAGTTTTATAATAATAATAATAATAATTTTCTTATATGCTAAAATTCAAAAACCTACATAGGTAAGTAGTACAAAGTAGGATATGAATCAAAGTATTTAGTTAAATGTGTTTAGATTTTGGCATTTCATATTGAATTTAATATCATTCATCATCATATGCATATGATAATAGTATATGTGTGTTTATTTTACTTTTAATTGTTTTAATTCAACAAACAGATCCAGTTTTTAAATCGGGTATCGGATTCACAAGGGATGTTATAAGTGAAATATGTATAAGTAACTTATAAATTGTGGTGGATACTTTTCATTATTAGTATTTCTCCCAAACAACAAAAAACAAAAGAACATGTGTGAGTAGTTTTTCTTGGTTTTGGTGTTTCATGTATTTGTGACTTGGTTTTGGTCAATGAACAGTTTTGTAGTCTTGCTAAGTTTATAGGTTCAGTATTGTAATATCATGTATACATACGAAATCATACATCAGGGGTTAGAATCATAATTATAGCGTTGACCTTACGGTTTCGACAGCATTTAAATTAGGTATTCAAAATATTTCTGTAGTGGGTTGTTTAATGAGGTTTGAGGGTGATAATGTTGGTGCTGGTCCTTGCAGAGTATCTATCTATTTTTTATTAATGTTATGGGAAAAAATTCTCGGTATGTTCTCGGATTTTCTGTTTTTCATCATCCTTATGACATAACATTTAACATTTTGTAATAATAATACGTATTATTATTGTTGTAGCATTTTTTCTCTTCATGGTTTCATATGCAAATGTTTGTGTGTACCTATGTATTTATTTACAGAATCAACTAAATAGTAGAATATATAGTATATAGGTATATAACTATTTTGTATTATCCTAGGACTAAATCTAATCTAACTTGTCTCATATTGTTACATTATCAATAACCTAAATAAAGGAAGGCACATAAAAAACGTTGGTAACATCAACAATAAAAACACATACATTTGAAAAGAGTTTTAAGCACAACTATACATATATAATACTATTTATATAATATTAAATGTATGTAGTAGATAGTTTGCATTCGTAGTTTCATTTTAATTGGGTTCATTGGCTAAACATCATGAAATCTAACAAGTAACTACAATTACCCTTGATTCTCTCTCTTTCTCTCTGTAAAAAAACTTTATATTACAAACATCTCAAGTTAACCTTAAGAATCTAATCTACTGTGGGATTTCGTCGTGTTTAAAATGTTTGAATAATTAACAGTACAAAATTTCTTAAATGTCGATTGTATAAAATATACTTATTACTTAATTGACTGGTGTACATTTGTTGTCATTGTTAATTATAATAATAATAATTATGGACTGGCATCAGTAGTCAAACATGTATATTAGCTATTTAAAATCTATAGAATTTAGGAATCCTAAACTAGGATGTAGACCTAAATCGTTCATGTTTTGTAGTTGTATATATGTAAATAAGAAGTCATTGGCTACTGTTTTTCATGTGGAGTTTTGGAAATTTCATCATTCTCTCACTCTCTCTGTGTGTCTCTCGAAACAAACAAACAAGTTCAGTTCATATACTCAAAAAACAAATTCTTCTTCTAATTATTATTGTTTTGTAGTCATATCATAAAAAGTGTATGATAATTATCCTAAAATTAAAAAAATAAAATTGTCCGTTTTAAAGAGACAATTGATTGAACTGTGAAGTTGAGGCTTGTTTTTTTAACTATAGTTAAGGCTCAGTTTCTAAATGGTTGATGGTGTGACGATTGACCTTTAAGTGTGTTCACTTTCTACCCTGGGCGGTTCCATATCCCCCACCACTACTGCTAGCTGGTGCAGCAGCAGCATAGCCACCGCTGCTTCCTCCTCCTCCACCACCTCCGCTACTCCAACCTTGTTGTTGTTGTTGTTGGGGTTGTTGCTGTTGCTGTTGACCCCAGCCGGAAGAAGCTTGTTGTTGTTGACCCCATCCGCCGCCACCACCACTTTGTCCTTTACCTCGACCACCTCCCTTATTTAAATTCCGGAGAAGACCAGACAATTTCCCTTTGATCCCTTGAAAGACACCCCGGATTCTTCCCTTGAAGCTACTGAAAATCTGTTTGAAATTGATTCCACCACCGCCCTTTCCTTTTCCACCCCCGCCTCCTCCTGATGACCAACCACCACTGCTTCCTCCTCCTCCTCCTCCCGAGCTACTTCCCCATCCGCCGCTACTTTGTTGTTGGACAGGTTGAATGGACACTTGTCCCCAACCTCCAGAATTCCCACCTGTGCTCCCACTTCCAGCTTCCCATCCACCTGCACTTCCTCCACCGCCTCCTCCTCCCCCTCCTCCTCCACTGTAGCCTCCCGAATTCCCCCCGGTACTGGGTGCACCGTAACCAGATGATGGTGCACCGTAATTTGACGATGGAGCACTAGCTCCATCACGTCTATTTATATGGAAATGCGTATGTTGTTGGGGTCCTTTGAAAACAGCTTCACAAGTTAAGGCTACTGCTAATCCCATTAGCACGCCTATAGAAATTGTGTGTCTTGGCAGCATGATTTATCTTTTAAATCTGAAATACAGACAAAGTCACACACTGATCAGTACTCTCTTTTTGTAAGATCAAATTTTTTTAAAAATAGAATAGGTATGTACAGTGGGAGTCAGAATTTGGATTTGTAAAGATTCATGGAGAATGGAAATCTGTGAACATGTCCCGAAAAATCACACTTCGGAAGTTTTTTCCAAACGTTTCAGAAAAATCATCTTCATAGATTTCCATATTAAAAAAATTCGGGAACTTTTTCTCTCAGAACACTTGTCATGTGGTAAATCGGATTCAAAACGAAAGTTTAAAAAAAAATTGAATGATCAAACAAAGCGATAGTAATCTAGGTCAAATCAGTAATGAATAAAAACTGCTAAAAGAGGTACACAAATTTGAGTTCCACAATGATGTTTGTTTGGCGAATCTCAGTTATCACAAGGGTATTTTATAAAGCTGAATTTGATCGATCGATCCGATGGGAAAGACAAGAAAAGAAATATAAAAAACGAAAAGTATATTCCAATACACAACAAACTCGGGATTGTTGGAAAAATTGTGTATTTATGCGGGTGAATGTAATTGAAATCGAATCTTATCGTCACCTTTAGAGTTTGTCACAAAAAAAAATCACAAAGACGATTTCCGCTTTGTGTCCAATAAATAGGCGTTGATTCACAGTCACTGAAAACTTGCGTTGTTGTTTGTGCACTATAGCGTAGTAAAAATCCGAAACTGATGATCCTGTTGTTGTTTTCAAGTAATGTGTAACACGAAATGTTATTCTTTCAAGTCTTGGATGTGGAATGAGCGTTTCGTCTTATCAATCAGTGGATTTTATAGACCCTCTATGCAACATTTTATATTAGGGGGTGGCAACATCAACAATCATTCATTTCGCACACATATACACACACACACACTCATACTCTCATACACAAGAAAAGAGAAAGGTGTTTTAGAAGACGACCGGCATTTGTAGTGCATTAATCGTATGAAAGCTATGGCAGGTGCGTACATACTAATATCATGCTCATATGGTATTATACTTGAGAGTCAAATGATTCAGGACTCGAGACTCAACGAGAACGAGACGTTGATGCGTTTGTTGAGCAGTGTGATTCCTCAGGAATATCCTTCCATCACTATGCTATTTTGTCATGATACAAACCCACGTAATACGCAAATTTCATATCCACATGTACCATATATTTATATGTGAGACATCTTCATACTTCATACCAGTCGTATAATATCAAGTTTACCCCCATGTCAAAAACTACATAATATTATTATTATGAATATCCTCGTCTTTTCAAAATTACGCGTTTTGATGGAATATCAAAGAAATAAAAAATTAAAATCTATTATCAAATGCAGTGCATGTGACTTGTGCTAATACGAAATTTATGATAGAGTATCTGATGACACCGTTTTGTAAGATATGCAGATAAAACTCGTCAGTGAGGTGGTCGTAAAATAGATACATACATTTACTAACTATGCATTGTACGTATAGCTGTGCGTAAACTAACGGTGTTGGTTGTGAGTTTTGAGGAAATATTGTGTGTTTTTTTCTTCTTTACTCAATGAATATCCTTATTTATTTATTCTTACAAAGAAGAAGTAGTAGAAGAAAACTTGTATTTCTAACGCGTGCTAAAATGATGCGTGAATGTTCATACAGTATATGGGAAACGTAGAGTAATCTTCATCATTAGCATAACTCAAATTCAAATGCAACAAGTGCCGGCTCTATTAGGTTGCAATATTTTTAATATTTTTTAGTAGTGTAACGAAATCTCCTTAATATATGTTTGACATTTGTGACAATTGACAATGTGTGTACGTATGTTACGTACCTAGTTCATATCTATTTAGTCCATTTGTTATATGTATTTGTGTACAAATTTTAAGGATATAAGTTGACCTTTTTTGCAAAAAAAAAAGTTCATTTTATTGCGTAAAATGTTCTCCTTCTAGTTGGGGGATTGGACATTTTACCTGAGCAGATATAGTATAAACAAATATCTTATTCTTTCTACGTTCCTATAATTATTGGTATTCATTTTTAAAGAAACATCAGTTTTCCGTTTCGTGTATTTTTCTATTATGGGATGATTTTGTACAAACATGTGATTTGGTGAATGTATGTGTGCAATCTATATGAATATGAATATACTTATGTGCGGCTGTTACTTGTGCAAATATGCAAGAAAGCATGCGAGTTACTATGAGTAACGTTGAGTATCCTTGTACTTGGTTCTTTCCCTGTGTATTAGAATTCCCATTGACTGTCTCACATGGCTCACCTTTACAGTAGTAAATTATTATTGCATTCATGAGTTTATGAAAATAAGTAGCATCTCTTGCATAGTCATCATACACATGAATGATTAGTAATATTATGTACATGAGAAATGTCGTAGACAATTAGACATTCCTTTTAAAAATTTATTTTTCTCATTGCAATGTCGCAAAAATATTATGGACATCACATGCTCATGTCTCTCCATTCTCCATATAATGATGAACAAGTCATTGACTATGAACTTAAGCTCTTATGTATTTTACATAATATTGTACTTTAATTCCATTCAAATTACTTTAATTACTTAATTCTGAATGTTTTTGTCATGCACGTGAATGAGGATGTTCACAGACAAATAGAGTAATTTTTAAAAATGAAACTTTGTTTTTACATATTTGATGCTCTTATATAGTACTTATCATTTTATGTCTAAATTCAGTTGATTATGGATTATAAAAGAGTTCCCAAATGTTGTGTACGGCATGAGAAGTTTTTCTAAAAGTATTTTATTCGTGTGTATCAAGAGTTGCATTATTTTCATTATTAGTATTAATACTATAATAATAATAATTTAATTATTGTACTTCCGTCCTTTATACATGTAGATGGGGTTTCCGTATTGTTATACGTATCATAAGTATATTTACATGAGTTACTCATGATGAGTCTATATCTTGTTTTATTGTTCGAATAAATTATTGATGTCCCTGTTTCTCCTCACAAGTGTGTAAAAAATAAAATGAACTCGGTATAGTTATGACTGTCCGTAGTTATTTTGAAACAGAGGAGCTTTGCGATAGGTTAAGCTTGTTGTACCAGGATTTCGCATTTTCTTGTTGAGGAATTCAGTTTCAGTTCACCTTATGCAAATGATGGATTGATTGTATGTTAAATTAAATTAATATTTTAATTTTGTGAACAGTTGAAGGTTTATTTTTAATCTAATCGAAAGGGTCAAAAGAGAATTTTCCGACTTGTTAAAAGAAAAAGGGATGAAACTAACCAGAAATATTTTTGCTTTTGATATCGTGTCTGTGTGTACATTGAAAGTAAAAACATTTATACATCATGTACCAACAACAATGGTTAAACATAATTTTTTTGAAAGTTTTTTGGTGGAATTAATTGGAGAACAGAAAATTCTTTCTCCCCTCCAAATTGAGACAGCAAATAAATATAGAGTACTTACTACTTACGTACTTTGTTCAAATGTACTGTAGGAAGAGAAGACGGTTGAAAAACAAAATATTTCTACTAAGCACATGTTATTATTTCTATCGGAAAAGTGTTTTTTGTTTTCATCCAAATCTAATTAGGATTTATAGTGGATTCTACGGAATTTTAGAATCTAGTTTAAAAGGTCAGTTGTCTCGTGCAGAGTCGCTCAAATTGCCGGAACGAAAGAGATTGACCTTCTTCTTCTTTTAATTCTATTTTTTTTTTTGAGAAGAACATTGTGTGAGTGTGTAAACGGCGTGTATAATTTTATATATCGTGTACATGTACAACAGAATAAGGTAACAGACTACTGGGCATAGCTAATTTGTTTCTTGTTAGTGTTGAGAGTGTTTAGTAAACACTGTTTACTTGCTACGTGGTTTTACCGGTGACTAGTAGGATTCTCAAGTTTGAAGGATTCTGATCGATATTTACCGAATTTTTTTCAGCTGTTTCTCAAAGTTTTCACTCTGACTGGAATCTTAATTTCTATCATAGATATAGATATTATCTATATCATAGTATATCTATATTATAGATAGGGCTATATTTATTGTGTCGATTCGGCTTCCGCCCTTACAACACATTATCATATAGATGTATGAATACATATTTACTGAAACAGAAAGTGTGTGACACGAAACAAGTAAAATGTATATCTAAATGTTTGAAAAAAGAAAAGAATTAATTCTATCAACCACTTGAGTATGTTCGAGGTCAGAGAATAAAAGGAACTTTTTTTATCTTCGAAATTAATTGGTTGGTAATACTTGTAGTAGTCGCAGTAATGTAATCAAAAGATGAATTAAATATTTATTATTATTGATTGAGACACACCTTTGACATTACTTCATAGTCAGTACACTTGAGTATAATATTGAATTTAAACCCCGAATTGAGAGTAAAGTTTATTTGTTCAAGCAAGTACTGTACTCACACACACACACATGAATGTCAGGTTATGCATATTGATAAATCGATTGGTTAATTATTAACATATTTTAATCGTGCTTTTATTGTAAATTGAGCTTGAGAATCCTGATCAGTATGATAAAAAGTAAATAGGGAGACAGACAGCACGTAGTAAGTCTGTACCAATGCTGCTAATAATAATTTGTGTCTACAGATAAAGTTTGTCTTCTACTTGATTTTGAACCAACTCGAACGGTGGATTATGACCATAATTATAATTACGGAGGTAGGCATGAATGCGTAAGAGATAAATTACTGATAAATTGGATAGGTGTAGAGCGATTTCACAATGGTTAACTTGTATATTGACACTCCTTGAGAGTTTTTTCTGAATGAAGATGAGCTGCATATTATGTAGTTTTTGACTATCTCACTCATCAAACTTGATCATCAAGTATTCAGTTCTGATTCTCATTTGAAACTTTTTCTTTCCATACCAATTACATTTCACATTACCTAATCTAATATTGTTGAAATGATGGTCAACTTATAAGAAGCTTCTGGCTGATGTAGATTTACAAATTGTGATTATATCACAACCAAAATGATGTAGCTTCTGAACTGTCAAATACTTCATGTTGTCGGTTTTACTTAGGCCGATGCACAAATATCCTCGTCACATTTTTAGAATTTCGTAAAAAGTATAAGTCATTTACTACAATGAAATCAGATTTTACTGTCTCTATAGTTGCCACAGAGCTGTGTGTAGTCTGTACATACGTATCAATTATCAATATATTGACGTGGTAAGAATTTTTATTAATTAAGTTTTGGATAATTGTCCGGTTGATTGCATGTAGAGTACTCATTTAAGAGTATGGATGGGATTTGTTAAATTCCACCTTGAGTTTATTACATTGACTCTCGTCGAGCTGTCAGGGTGAATGGATATTTGAAAAAAATTTATGATCGCGATGGGCAGGTAGCTCCGTACAATCAGCTCTGTAGCTCTCGTATTTGCATTATGTTGACTAATTTACTAGAAAGCCCCACAGTAGTAGAGCTTGGGATTGACGTCTATTTATAACTCATATATAAAGATTACTGATGAAGCAATCATGTATATATTGACTTTTAATAAAACGTTTAATGTCTTACCAGTGACACTTGTTGTCCGTATTATTCATCTTTAAAGTCAAATTTCTAGAAATATTCAAAGCTCAATTTTCCACACAAGTGACACGAAACAATATAAACATTGCGGTAATGGTGAGATAAAGGATGTAAAGAGAGAGAGAGAGTGATGATAATGGTGGTATCATGCGAATTCAAGTAGGACTACGGACCTCGTTTAAACATATGTACGTAGTCTTCTAAATAAGGGGTTTTTGTCTTATTCTAGGTATATTTATTTATTTGATTAGTATTTGTTGTCCGTACTATTTTTTTTTATCCTGAGTGTTTCGTGACAGCTTAAAAAGAAACCCGTTCTCCCCCAAATATTCAGAATTAAAGTAGGTGCTATGCATGTATGTATAAAAGTAAAAGCATATTTTAATCGTAAATCTATATACACAATCAACGAATATTTGGGAGACGTTAAACATTATGTTAATATTCAAAGGTTGCTGAGAATGAGAGGTCGTCAGTTCTCATTGACTCGCTCATATAACGATATTATACCTGCGGTTCTTTTCTCAAGTGTTATTTTTGTACTTATTACTTACTCTTGAAGTGAATCGTGGAGTGCTGCAATTTGAATTATACGTCTGAGTTATTTACTATTTACTTGTTAAAAAGTGATGACATATTATTTAGTTGCAGTTCCCATTTGTGTACATGAACGTGATTTTGTGTGTGTAAAACTGTAATTTACACATCGTATCAAAATATATTTTTGTAAAGTTTTTTCGTTTTGAGGAGATAACATTATTCTTTGAGTTAAAGGAAGCATGTGGATTCAATTCTCGTGTGGCAATAGTATTGTTGTTGTTATCATAATAGGAGGAATATTCCATTTTTTCCCTTCACAATCCTGTAATACATGCAGTTACCTATGTAAATAGAACTAGAATTTGTCTTAGGCAAATGTAGAAGATGCAATGAAAGTCATTATTATTATTAAAAAATGAGTCGAGAATTACGCAAAGAAGAGAGAAAAAGAATGAGAAGAAATAGTTGGAAAAGCTCACGCATTTTCAATACAAACAAATTATCTCGTGTTCATTTGTTTTGACTCGAGTCTATGTGGGATTAGCCATTTGATACTATCACTGTAAAAATTTCAACTATTCACAGGGCATGAATTTAGTTCCAAAGCAATTGACGAATACAAATTATTTTCTACCTTCGTTTACTTACACTGTCGTATTTTTTCTTAATTAGTTATTGTTCATGTGTCAATTTGAAAAAATATTTTTTGTCTTTAATAATTTGAGTTTTGCCTTTGTGCTGATATATTTGACTACCTCGTTATCATTGTTCATTGCAGTTATAATTTCGTCACTTTCATTACTTGCTAAATTGAGGTATTTCAATAAAGCATTGGTGAAGATGGTCAGCTACAAATGTGCTTAACATTCGTGTAAAAACGTTTAAGAATACTTGCAGTGGAAGAGAATAAAAACTTGGTATCGTATAAATTTAACCTCAGCATTAAAGAAATACATTAGCCACTTTAATAAGGAAAGCAAGAGTAGTTCTTCAATAATAATCATAATAATCATTATTACTGTGATTTGATGAAGGAGAAGATGCGGCGAAATTTTCAAATTCGTAACGCATCAGTGCTACCTTTATTATTATGATGCTGTGGTGCAGATCCAGTGGAAGTATTTATCTATGTTGGGAGTGGAAAGCCAAAAATTTTGGGATAAGTAATCCAATTCCAAAGGAATTGAGTACAGTAATACTATATATTATATAGTGTCTTTCCGTGTATAGTGTGTATGTGTATACAGTATGCATATGGTAGGAACTATAAGGGAATATCCAAGTACATAATGACTTTGAAGACCGTTCAAGAGTATCTTTTACATTCAGTTTGTAGTATAACGGTTTGTATTGTAAGTGTTTTGGCACCATATTGTTACGCATGGGTTGTCACTCTTCTCTCGGATCCACAATCAAAACTATTTTCGCTTTCAATTGTAACGATTACTGAAACGTCACATATGTGTAGTGAGAGGCGGACCAGGGAATATGCACCGTATTTTTACAATGAAGATTGGTGAGTGGTGGTCCTACGCATATCGAATTGTATTCGATTTTACGGGAATATCCATGTATGCTTCTTACAAGATGTACAATATAGAAAAGTACGCGTATTGCCGTATGGCTTGCTTTGTATCCATCTCAAAAAGACTCAAAGGAATTACATTAAAATTTACGTCACTTCAAGGTTTAAAACCAAAATTTTGTTGATGAAAGGAAGTAGAGCGATTGTAACTGGGTATAGACCACTTCGGGATTTTAAACTGCTACTAGTTACTATTTTATTATTATTATTATTGGGTGTTATTATGATAATACTTACTTTTGATATGGCTTGGGCTCACTTAATGGGTATTCTTATGTATGAAATTATTATGATAGTTATTTACTTTTTATTGAGAATGCTCTCGTCAGTCCTTCCAATACAGTTAAAGAAGATAAGAAAAACATTTACTTTTTATCATTAAATCATGGATGGAATCATCTTTGACTCGTTTCAATTTCATTTGGAATGGTGAGTAGGTCAACATAGAACATGGAATGTACATACCATGTTTTCATTTTCAATTTCCATGCATAGTTTTCTCCGTAGCGTATACATATAGAAATCTTTATTACCTGTACTTTACCTACATTTTTTTCAAATATCTTAACAGCCTTTAAGCTCAAGTCTTTTATATGTACATGAATTAAATCTTTTCACGCTCGCAAAAATCATTCTCCGCCGATACATTGTGTGCAAGTTTAATTAGTTGTATACTATTTAGATTGCCATTCAAATAATTTTGTTTTTATTATTTGAAAATCCACTCTTGATTCTAATTGTGATTGTTGGGAATTCATGGAAAACAGAATAGGGTTTTATAGTTTCTACTTGTGTACAGACACAAACCAGACAGACAAACCTAAATGGCTTAACTTTCCACATTTTATGATAGTTTAGCGAAGTGGATTGCTTTGGAATCCTTTATTAAATCCGAGCTTTCGGTGGCACTTTGGCTACCTTCTTCGGGTAGCCAAATTTTGTCTAAAATATTCCTAGGTATTGTTGTCTATATTTTGTTAGGCATGTTTTACAGGTTTTACTATTTGCGGAAAAATGAATCTTGGTAAAGAAAGATTTTATCGTGAAATAAATTGATGATTTAATCTTTAAAACGTGTACTATATTTCAAACTACATATATAGTGTTCATCTAAAAAAATTATTGTATTTTATTCGTATTTAATCTTATTTGCTTGCTCTGACTCGGTGTTATTTAATAGAATTTCCGCTCCATTTATGCATTTTTAATTATTTTACTTTACCATATGTGTTGTAAATTCGAGTTTTGAATACAAAAGGACCCAAGTTAGTACATCCTGCAGTAATAATGGTAATCTTAAACTGATACAATGTGTTAATTATTATTGCGTGCGGATGCAAATCAAATGAACGAAATTATAATGTAGCTCCGATGGAGTAGTACAGTGCGTGCAAACGGTAATAATCAGAGTTGACTCAGCAAAAACAACGCAACTCATAAATGTAAAATTAGTGATAATTAATGGTGATTATTTATATGAATTATTGTTATTTAGTTTCCATCCATATGTGTACTGAATCCCTTTGATTTTTCTTCATAAGCAATTTGCTACACATTAGGTTCATTTGTACATGATGATATGTTTGTGAGTAAGTTGTGCTTTCAGTTTTATTTAATGTGTAAGGAACTAGCATTACTAGTTACATTCCTGAGAAATTATGATCGTACAATTCTAAATCAAAGTAATGAATATAGCATTACCTTTGCCGAAAATAAAGGAAATGTATAGTAACACACTTTTGTGATAATCTATAAGTGTCATTGAAGAATGGACGATAATGTGGATAAAGTAGTACACAAGGAAATGGGATTACATGGTGTGTGTATTGTGTGTATACATTAAATAAAATCCGCTCACAAATAATGTCTAATAATACAACAGGGAACATGTTAAGATACATGAAATTGAAAGCAAGACACGGAGGGAAGAGAGAGAGAGAAAAGATGTAACATAACGATATAATATGAGATGATTACGAAAAATTTTGATGAATGATTAAGATGAAGTGAGAAGGTTTGAGGTTCAATAGGAAATAAAATAACTATGTGTCTACATACAGTACGTACATACAGACAGAGGAGGATGAGACCCAAATAGTTTGTCTGTGGAGAACAAGATTTGAAGATTGAAGTTGTAACGTGTAGCCGTGTGAGATCTGAGTGTAAGTAGTACGGAGGGGCGAGATGAACGGACATAATAAAAAGGAAGACGAAGCTTGTTGGTTCATTATGTGCGGGTGATTGCACATAAATATATATCTATTCATTGGCCACGGGAGAAAAGAAATGAGGACAGAATTATGACTGTAGGTTGTCTCGCCGTGTCTCTTACGTACGGTACTTTTCTATGAATGACTTTAGTCATATATCATTGTTGGTTCACGATATTATAGGATACCTCACAATGTAATCATATTTATGAAAAAAATATTAAAAAATCTTCTTTTTTTCTCCTTTCAAGTTTCTGTCTATATTTATGCATGTGTCTGAGTGAGAGAGAGAGAGCATTGTCTCTCTATCCTACAGATTATACACAATATCCGTATATTCTGTCAAAAAAAGTTTCAAAAGAACAAAACTTGAATCTTCGAACTTGGTTGTAAATGTAGATGGTTAATTTTTCAAATAATTTGTATTATACTGCAAGTGACTGCAGTTAAATTATAATCGTGCTTTATATATTTTAAGTTTTTGTTTTGTTGTGAGTGTGGATGGTGTTCACGGATGGGCAAAAGTCAAAGAGAGGAGTTAAATCAATTATTGGATACTGTGTGCTTGTATGTGCTATGCGGAAAAGGAAAGGGAAATTCACTGCTTGTACATGTCAGACGAGGGAAGAGGGTTGTGCTATTATGACATGATTCTATCATAATTGTGAGAACTAGATACAAGACATAATGCAATTTTATGGCGATGTTCAATAGATAAGAGAAATATTGTAGTTATGTGAGCTGGTGGCTTTGTCTAGAATTGAATTTTTTATCTTTTTAAGTCACAATATGTAATGTTTGTTTACATTTAAAAACGTTGTAGTAGTATATACATATTTACATCAAATTGATTGAACGTTGTATACTCATAATATTTTGTACTTATTAGGATTTATTAACGTGGAATTTTGATTTTTTTTTGCACAGCTATTAGCTATGGAGTAGGAATGGATGTTTTGTGTGTATACGTAGACGTACACGTTTGTATTTACATATCACTGTTTGTGAGCTTTAGGGAAAACAGCTTTTGGTGAAAATCTCGAGGGAGATGCTAATTGTGGGTGTAACTTGCGAAGGGAATACTTGGTTGATGCTAATAGTTGGTAATTAAGCTGTCTATTGACACATCATAATTGAATACATTCAAGTGTGCTGATATGTCTAATACGACTTGTAGAAAACTCGTGTTTATTATATACGATTATTAATGGTTCAACTGACAATTCTTTTCGTTTGAGTACACAAATAATTTCTTCCTCTCTCTTTCTCTCTCTTTTCTTTACTCTCAGCCTCACTCATATTGAAACTCTTCGTCGTCCATTCAGTAATGATTTAATAATTAGCTATTCTGACTTCACCATTTGACTAGTGGTCATAAATATAAACACATAGTTTAGACTGAGCGAGGATTGTAAGTTTATAAGTATGTTTAGGTAATATAATTATAGGTCGGCTTTGGTGCATTCAAGTTGAATCAATGAATGAATCAATGAATGAACTTTGAAGCTGTAACGAATAATGACTATAAAATAAATACCGTACGAAAGACATACTTAAAAATATTATTATAATATTATGGATGGACACACACATACATACAGATACTCAAATACTCACACTCACATAGTCTAATTGGTAAGGTGAGACTGGAGGTGAAGACGGAAGATGCACATTAGAGGGATAGTGGTCGCACAATGTTGTATGCAGCAGTTACCCTGTATAGCTATTATGTATGTGTGAGGATGATTTTGATTGTATTGTATTTGTTAGAGGAGCTTGAGGGTATCTGAAAGAAATGTTTATGTACCTACTCTCACACATCTACACACACTGTAGGAATTTCGTGTTTGGATCACTACAAAAGGTAAACACAGCAGTAAATAGAAACACATGGAGCGCGTCTTATTGGAAAAGAGTAAAAGGAAGACGTTTGTGTTCATTTTTAATAGACTCGTACATAAGACTTTCACTTCCATGTTAATTTTTTGTTGGCTCGGTCAAATAATACTTAAATGCAACGTTGCTCACTAATTCTAGGTATGTATGCATGCATGCATGTAATTGTGGATACAGGTTTGATGTATTCTCCCAACTTTGGTGGCCAACTCGGGCTAAAGCCGACACTTCAAGACGTTTTTGTTGTTGAATGGGATGTACACAGTGTGTACTACACACAATGTTTTTTTTAGAACATGTTTATTTTATTTGGTAATTTTATTGATTAGTTTTATTTTGTATCCTTTTATGGAAGTTTTCCTACTAGCATATTTTGAAACTACGTTTCATTTGTTCACTGAGTTTTAATTTCAGAATGGTACATTATGCAGGGCATTTGTTTCAGTGTCATAATCTTGTGGCATATAATTGTTGAAGACGATGTTATTTGTTATTTGTTATTATTTAATTCAATCACGTGTTGTTTATCATCGAAAAATGTGAGATACTTTTAAAATGTGAAATGTGTGCTGAGAACCCGAATTCAAAAGTAGTGACAAAAATATTTGATGATGTTTATCATAAGGGTGGTTTCTAGTTTTGACTCGCGTATTCTAAAATGAATTTTTGTGAGCTAATTCACTTGCAAATTTATTTTTCTGTGACTTGCGAAGAAAATAAAAAGGAAGACGAGGAAGAAAAAAAGAGAGGTGAAAGAGACAAAAGGACAGAAAAAATTCTTGTACTTGTCTTTTGAGGTTGATGCTGATTAAACGGCGAAATTTGAATGTTTTATCTTTAGTTAGCCGAGTATATTTGTTGGTTTTGGGTTTACACCATAAAATTCATTCATAAGTCATATAAAGCGACGTTCACTTTATGTATTTTTCTTCATGATTGTTCTGTACTATGACAATGTACGATGAAGAAGGGACTCAGTGTGAGATGTACTAATTTGACAGTGATTGTTTCCAGTATGGTTGAAGTCGTTTTGTAGATTATCCTAAGGTGTATGATGTATATGAGGACTTATGGAGCATCTACAAAGTAGTCCATGTCCATGCGTATGTATATTTCCATTTAAGTTTTTAAGCTCGCATGGAGGTTAATGGGAAGATATGATAATAAAGGTTTTAGTGTGTTAATTTCCCTTTTTGTTTTGCAAAGTGCAGCAGACTGCATTACACCAACAGTGAGAAGATTAAAAGTTTGATAGGATAGACATACTACGATGAGAGCCAGTGTATTCATGTATGCATGCACGAATTCAGTATATGCTTGGTTAAAAGTGAGTTTTTAAGGAAGTATGCGTATAGGAAGCCAACGCCAACTTTATAAATTGTTTGACGATTCAGTCTGATAAGATGGGAAATAGGAACAAGGAATATTTCATGTATATATATATACAGTGGAAGAATATAAGGGAATTGAGAGAAGGAATCGAAAAAGTCTTGACTTGAATTGCCGTGTTCAGCATACGTATTTTGTTGTTTGAAGTGTCTTTGCCTGTATATATTTATATTCATGCGTACATTTTGCTTTGAATTACTTTCAAGTAATAAGGGCAAAAGATGCGTTTGTTTCCAAATTGTAGGCTTGAGAAATCATCATTCACGCCAAAAATGTACCAAAAGTCCATCTCAGCTGTCTCATTTGAGTATGAGTAAGTGCCAAGGATTAATAAAAATGTCAGTATGTGGAAAAGTAAATGCGGTCATTGGGAGGAATGGTAAATGATGATGTTCATGTCATTTTTCGTATCTCTGAATTTTTTATTCTGGTGGAAAAAATCTGTAAATATATTATTGTATGTACATGCGGACATTTAGTATGTACACTACAGGAGCTTAATGATGATCCACAGGTGTGTTGGTTTTGTTTTGACTATGATGAATTTCATATATATAATGATTGTTGTTGTAGGACTACGGTAAACGCTTGTTTGTACTTATACCAATGCTGGTATTTTGTATCATGTGTCATAAAGTGTGAAATAAAAAAAGAAGTACTTTCAATATATGGGCGCCGGATTAGATTTAGATGTAACATTTTGTTGTTAGATGAGCCGTTTCCGTGCATTCATCGTATAGAATATAGGCTAAGCGTGCAACCGTGGTTTGCCGTATTTGTATTTATTACCTTGGCTATGTAGTACTTGGGATGTTCAAGTAAAAGGAAAAGGCGACGACGACGACGAGTGACAAGGAGTTGAGACTTTCAATTTGTCTTTTGATGTGCGTAGCGAGTAAATAAATATTCTGTACTTTACTACTGGATGTGTTTTTATGCGTACGTACGTACCTACTATCGTGTGATCCTTGCCAACTTGATAGTCAATTATATAATATCATCGTATACTGTTTGTGTGTGTGTGTAACACTTTTGAAGATACGTTTAAAGTTAAAGGAATGTGACAAAAATAGGAAATTATTTAACTGCGGCGACAAAAATGTAATTGATGTGACAGCAGCAGGCACCTTTGTGAAAAGAAATGATGATGAATTTATTTTGTGTCGAGTATGTGTGT
Organism: Gisinianus flammeolus; assembly: GCA_034699125.1. Taxonomy (NCBI): domain Eukaryota; kingdom Metazoa; phylum Arthropoda; class Collembola; order Symphypleona; family Katiannidae; genus Gisinianus; species Gisinianus flammeolus. Next base: position 943 of record JAIUND010000209.1, on the reverse strand, counting down.
ATTTATGTATGTTATACACAGTGTATCGTATGCATGAATTCACACGTCAAGTCTTAATTTCCTTTAGGGAAGTTTTCATTCATTCATTTTTACAATAACTGATACAATTTTTGAGAGAACAGAAAATACAATGACACACATATCGTATTCTTGTTGTGATTAAAAATTGTGAAAGATGAAAGTGTGTGAGTGGCATACAGTTCACAAAAATTGGGAACTATAAAAAGTATTTTTTTAATTTTCTTTTATTATTTCCTCAAAACGGTCTTGCTCATGTCCGTGAGTCAAGGCGGAGTAAATAATGAAATCGCGAGGTCAAGTTTCTTTCAAACAAATCCTGTACATATTATGGTTTCATTTTCTTTTGACTGAAAGGAAAATCGTTTGTGTTGATGGTGAATCCTCAACTGAATACTTGAGCCATCAGAGAAAAATGCATTGTCTTTGTCAGGGAATTCATGGGTAGAGTGTAGGGTGTATGAAGTAGGATCCTGTTGCCTACAAATGCATATGAAATAATAATAGGTGTGCATTGCAGAGAACTGCGGTATTAAAAAATGAGTCACGTAAGTTGGTGGATTGTTGCTAAAACGTATATACTGAGTTTTGTACTTAAAAACGATGGAGACGACGGTTTAGCCGAGTCATGTGTCATGTCAAGTAGATGGGGGGATAAGATATTGTTGAAGACGCAGGCTGTAAGATGATAGAGTGTTCCTCCTTCAAATTGTTTGTACAATCTATGTGTGTATTCTTTCCTTTACAACTTTGGTAAACAAGCAAACAAAGTTATTGAGGCCGTGGTATACTCACTCTTAATAATTTCGTATTCAAGAAGAATTCGTGTAGTCAAACAGCAGAATTTTATGATTGTTTTTAATTCTGAAAAAAATTGACAACAGTCCCACATCACCATAAACACCATTCCTGAAAGTGGAATTAA
>JAIUND010000208.1:0-98088 GCA_034699125.1 Gisinianus flammeolus | reverse complement strand
TTTTGTTTTTTAGGTTTTAAAATGTGTGGTTATCTCAGATATACATGATGTATATACTGTAAGTAATTATTAATTATGAAGGGCCTGTCGAATGAAGTAGAATTACTAAGGAATTGGAATTGGCAAAAGAATTGCCAAAAAGAATTGCCAAAAAGAATTACCTTGGAGTTAGAATTAGCAATTTGGGAATGTATACATCACTGATGTAGAATAAGATCATTCTATACCATGATTTTTTATTGGTATACAAATCGAACAGTCGTCTGCTGTCAAGTAGTCAAGTCTGAATGAATGAAATTCATTCAACTTTGAAAAACCGACCATATTTTGTTATATTACCTTTATAGTCGTCATGTTTTTTCTTCACATTTATAAAATGTGTACTTTCTTTGTCTGCAAGGGTAAATGAGAGAGAGTTAGGAGATAATCTTTTGCATTAAACTGCATGTTTAATTAATATTGGATTTGATCATTACATTACTGTATTTACAATTTACTTTTTCTATATACATACATAGTAGCGAAATCCTTCTATAGTAACGAAATGTCAAGGTACACACGACTTGTGTTGCCAAGAAGAGTGATTTAGTAAAAGTATTAAATTGTCATACATAATTGGATTCAGTACTTATAGTATCTAGATTCTGTAATTTACGATTTTTACGAATCAGCACTGTGTTTCATGTCCGGTTGCTGTTATTTTGGTAAGTTTAGTAACATGCCCTTTTATTTGACACTTGCCGACGATGGAACAGCATGTTAATCTTTTAGTCTATTTAATATATGTAATTTAATTGTTTGTTGATACACAGTAGAACGTTGCGAGTATGTGATGGCGAGATTCTTTTGTTGTACTGGCATTTGTCGCCCAGCTGGTTCCACAGCCATCAAACCGCTATGGTGGATCATTTCAAGAAATGCTGTTTTAATTCTAGTCTACTATATGCTATCGATAGGACTGACATTCTATCAAAATACTTTGTTAAAGGTAAGCAGGATCGTAATGGCATAATTTCCTATTGTATGTATTATGTAAGTATATAATATTGTATATATATTATACTCATCAAATTTTTGTGTCCTTATTGTACAGAAAATCCATTTCCCACTGATAGTGGTACTATGTCATCTGGTCGTGAAATTCTTAATGGCAAGTTTCCTTCGCCTTGGAAATGAATTATGGACAAAGAAACACCGGGTTCTACTGGATTGTGATGCATGGGTGAAGCGACTATCATTAGTTGGACTATCTGGGGGTTTGGATATTGGTTTGTCTAATTGGAGTCAAGAATTGGTTACAGTTTCATTGTAAGCAGTCTATGGATACTACTCCTTTCATCGTCTCATGTTTTATTATGTCGTGTATCTATAATCTAAATCCTGTACCTTTCTTGTCTTTGCAGGTATACCATGTCAAAATCTACAGCAATTATTTTTATTCTTGGGTTTGCTCTTGCACTGAAATTGGAAGAAAAAGTACGTCAATAATTGAATATAGCTCATTCCACAATGCCATTTTGCAACATGTATTCGCGTTTCAAATACAAAATTCAAAATGAATATTTTATGTAAAAAATCAAAAATCATGATAAATAATAAGGATTGGAATTTTTATTCAACAGCATTGGTCGTTAGTCTTCATTGTCTCCATGATTTCAAGTGGACTTTTTATGTTCACCTACAAGTCAACTCAGTTTGAAATGGAAGGCTTTCTTCTTGTTATCGCTGCTTCTTTTCTCAGGTACGTATACTTACTTACGCTCGTCTTTGTACTCATATCATTGTTTTAAAGATAGCATCGTGTAGATATGTAGCCTATTTCTATATTTACTCTTTATCATACCTTTTACTTTCTAGTAAATGTATTATTCATCCTCGCTTATGCATCCTATATTTGATTATTGTATATTTATTTGATAGTGGTTTAAGATGGTCCATGACTCAACTGGTGGTTCAGAAATCAGCATTGGGTCTTCAAAATCCTATTGACATGGTCTATCATGTACAGCCATGGATGATAGTTGCTGTGCTGCCATTTGCTATTTTTTTTGAAGGTAAATAAATGTAAACGTACTACATTTGCCACCTATAGAGGACCGGAGGGCAAAAGTTTACCACCTATCCATATTGCGGGGCCCCATGTTAGAGAAACGGGCCCTGCAATATGTAAAGGTGGTAAACTTTTGCCCTCCGGTCCTCTATTTATTAGTTTCCCAATAGTAAATGTTTTTTTCTTATAGGACCTCAAATTGTTCAAAAATCGATTTCATTTGAAACTCCGGAGGAAAAAGCAATTGTTTTTCGAGTTGTTTTTGCCATTCTTATTGGTGCACTAATGGCTTTTTTCATGGAGTTGGCCGAATATTTAGTAATTACATTCACCTCTAGTTTAACATTTGCAGTCGCTGGAATTTTTAAAGTAAACAAAATGTTATAACAATTATTAAAATAAAAATATATAATATAATTATAATAATATGATATGCAACATGATTTTTTGTTTCCCTTTGCACAGGATATATGCACCTTATGCATAGCTGTGATTTTTATGGGAGACCAAATGACATTTATCAATTTTATTGGACTACTAACTTGCCTCACTGGAATTATTTGTCATGTAGGATTCAAGTTTGCACACAGTGCGAATGAATTGAAAAATTTGTCAACCTCACCCAGTCATAATCATTCCCCACGGCAAGTTGTTGTTAAGGGTAGAGTTCAAAATGAAGAATCACTTAATCATGAAGATACATTATTTGAAGAATTCAAAACTGATGATAATTTACCTCTGTTAAGAAGTTACAATAAATCTAAAGACCTTAGGTCATCTTTTATTGTATCGGATGATGAGTCCGACGATGAAAATGTTATATGGAGAGCTTAGATTTATAACTATTTATTGTACAATAAGTATACATCACATTATATTTTTCAAGTACCTATCCACTGATGATAAAATCAGCATTTCTATTATCATTATGATGTACATATGGAGTTCTCCATAAGAAAACGGGCCGCATACTACTTTTTAGAATAAAAGATATTTGAGTTTTCCTTTTTGGCGCCACGGCGTTTCTCGATGATTTTGTAATTTAAAATCACAAGAAAGAAATCATCATATATTTTGTTTGAATTTAAGTAAACTTTGTAAATTAAAATTAAATATTTGCAATTTTTTTACGGATTTCTAACTTTTTCTATAAAATAGCCCGTGTGTTTCTACATATTAATATGGAAAAAAGTAGTGTATGGCCCGTTTTCGTATAATATATGGAGAACTCCATATATTATAGATGCGCAGCGTCAAGCGTAATTGCAGCGTAATAGTATAATTATTATGCAGCAGTGTTAAACGATTCGTGTTACATACCATAAATAAATATACCATAATCATTCCTCGAATAAGTTCTAAGAAACGAAACATTACCTCTACAGAGTAGATTTATAGATTTTGATGAAATATTATATTTTCTTTGGTAAACGACATTTACTAGATGTATGTATAAGTATTTCATCACAAAAGAATGACCCTTGTATATAGTAGTGTAAGAAATGTAAACGAGTTCTCATTTTTCGATTTGTCAGCTGTAGTGAGAATATATAGTTGACATACAAATATATATACTAAAACTAAACCAAAGTTTTGAGACTAAAAAAGCAGTGCCGAAAGTTATAGAGGGATACAATTAGCATGTGAAGGAAATTTTTTGTCATTTAATAGTAGAATTTCATGATAACAAAATTGAATACAAATGAAACTGGTATAAGATCCCCTCATTAGGTACCACCTTATGAAAAGTTTATTAGTTTTGGTAAACTAGGTTTTATGTTATATTGTACCTTTTCAACATGCAAAAAAGAACGGGTCAACATACAGCAATCCAGCGTATTTGGGTTTTAGTAGCATTTTACCACAAAATACTCAGCGGAACCAAATAGTCCCCTTTTAAAAAATTAAAAAGTTACCTTTGGCAGACTTTCTACGACTGTTAGTTATAATTTCTCATAATAAACTTTGATGAAGAATTGCAAGATATCAAAAGTTAGGTGTAGAAAGTCTGCCAAAAGGTACCTGGTATAGCGTTACGAGTAATGCAAATACTCGTTTTTTTGCTCATTTTTGACAATGAATTTCTCAAAAACGAAAACTCACAAATTAATGCGACTTTCAGGAATGATGTGTATGGTGGATGAGAGTGTTGTCAATTTTTTTGAGAGTTTTAAAAAAATCATGAAATTCTACTATTGAATCACAAAAAATTTCCTTCATGTAAGTAAATAGAGAGTATGCATATGTGCGTATTCATAAGCATTTTTAAGTTTTGAAGACTTTAAAAAGACGTTGGATGCATGTACATTCAACGGATCTAAGCATGTTATAAGATGTTATCATTACCAAAGGTCTTGTACCAATTTATTAAGTCAATGTACATGTGTAAATTACACGACTGTGTATATTTATCTATAATGCTTAGTGTTTTATCATTATGTCCTGGACGCGGTATGTTATGTTCTTACTTTTATGTACACAATGTGTACTACACATATGTAATCTCAGAAGCTAGAAAATTAGTTTTAAATTAAATGAAATCCAAATTTACCGAGGACAATCAAGCAAAAATTGTAAACTCTTCCACCAAATCTAAAGTAAAAATGTTCAAAAGGTAGAATATCGAATTGATAATGCCATAAAAGTGATATTAGATGGAAATTCAATTATCTATTACTTACTACAGAAGAATCGCCGGAATCGTTGACGAGGAAGAAATATACGCGGATTCACGTTGGGAATAATCAGTGTCTAATAAAGCATATGCACGACATATAACTTATGTCACATAAGAATTGTTCAAAAAACGCGTAAAATTTAATATTATTTAATCATAGTTTGCTTAAAACAATCCAGGCTGTGAATGCTATGTAGATAGTGTGAATGAATGAGGGGAGAGGAATGAAAAAGTATTATAATTTAAATAAATACATTGTAAATATTAATGGCTAGTACATTGTGAAATAAAATGAAAAGCATTATTTAAGATATCTATACTATATCTACTACTTATATTTACTTGCTTTTATTTAATAAAAAGTACTTACTATACTAATTGATGCTGTTGATCTAGTACAGCATTGATGTATTAGGATTGGGAGATCATAGAAGAGCACGTGCATTGGAAAAGCGGCAGGCAGTCGATTTCATCATTTTTATGTGTAGTTCTTAGTTGCTCATAATTGATAATTGTACATGCTATATGTTAATTTGGTTGTCAATTCTATTATTTTCCGTCATTTATTTAACTGTATCCTCATCACCAAGAAGTACATTGTAGTATTATAGTAAGAGTATTATAATACTTTGTGTTGACCTATTAACAGTTGAGCAATTTGGATTGGAGTTCTCACAATAAAATACAAATCCGTATAAAAAATATAGTGTGTATTACATTTATAGACGACTTTGAACTTTGAACTCACGATCAGCAAAAACTCGTATGCATGACGTATAAACCAAGTTTAGTATACATTTCTCGTATTAATAAGAACTTATAATTTACTTATACATATTTAACTTAGAAACCAAAAAAACATTTTCTGTTAGCAAACTTTAAGACTGACCCAATTTAAGCAATTAAATTAAAGCAATCCATTAATTTGGTAAGTAATAAATTACAATCCACCAACTGCTTATAAATTTCTTTACTCTTTCAATTATTATTCTTTTATTTTTGACACAGTATAACTTTTGAATAACATTTTGCTGGACGAAGAAAAATGACTCAAAAACCAATCAGTCCGATCAAGAAGTAATAGTATCAAACATTGCATATTATATATTATACAAACTACTATAGCTGCTTAATTTTGAAAGGAAATATTTAATAATTATTTTTTATTATTATAACACAATCTATCTTGTTACAGCTTCCTTGCTGGAGGGTTTGGAGGTGTTTGCCTAGTGGCTGCCGGTCATCCTTTAGATACTATTAAGGTATAAATTTAATTACTTACATGCAGAAATTTCCACATTCATTATCCACATTCTTTTAAAGATACACTAACTCTTGATTTCCTGTGTTTAGGTACGACTTCAAACTCAACCTCAAGCAGCTCCCGGTAAATTACTGACTTACACCGGTACTTGGGATTGCTTGAAGAAAATTGTAAAGAATGAAGGCACGAAGGGCTTATACAAAGGCAAGCGATTTGTCATACATTATATGCATGACAAACTTGAACTAGATTACTATTATTCCTTATTATTTACCGTAAATTATACATGTGTACAGTTCATGATGTACTAATTTCATTTTTTTTGTATAGGAATGGCTGCTCCTATTGTTGGAGTAGCTCCTATTTTTGCTCTAAGTTTCTTTGGTTATGGAGTCGGGAAACAATTGGTAGCAAAAAAGGATTCTAAAGAAGAATTAAGTGCATTACAAATGTTTTTTGCTGGAGCCATTTCTGGTGTAATGACAACTGTAGTAATGACTCCCGGTGAAAGAATTAAATGTTTACTTCAGGTACGAATCTAGTTACAAACACATGCACACTAGTTTTTAACTGAAAATGAATGAACAATAATCTCAATGTTTATTTTAAAAAATACTCCTTTTGATTGTAATTAATATTTTATTTCAATCCTTACTTTTATTATATCATATTATGCTAGAGATGTACAAAATATTGTGAGGGCACGTATAAACTGCACACTTTTAGTCATATTGGAAAGCGTGTTATGTCATATATGCAGGTAGACTTTGATCTGCACTATGTACTTTTACAATATCTGCTTGTTACAGAGCAAGTTGACAGCACTATGTATGAAATTTAACAATAACTAAAAATAGGAAAACTACAGAGTAGTTAACTAGTATACATGGACATAGTGACCAAGTAAGTAACCAACATTATTTTTTCCCCAGATACAACAAGGAGCAGGAGCAACAGCCACTATAAAGTATGCGGGTCCGCTGGACTGTGGAGTTAAATTAATTAAAGAAGGAGGGATTCGTAGTATGTACAAAGGGACATGTGCCACACTATTACGAGGTAAGTAAAAGAGATACAAAGCTTTGTAGTGACAATAATAATGAAAATTATTCAGTGTAACACGAAAACAGTACAATTGTAAAAAATATGGTATTTTATGAGTACTTATCCCAACTTTGTTTGTGTATACGGATTTTCAAAAGGAGAAATTTTGTTTTGGATTTTCTTTTTTCTTTATGTTTTACAAATTTCGAGTTTTATGTAATTGCAACAATTTTGACAATTTGAGCGACTTTTTTGATATTGAAGAGGAAGAGGATTGATTTGATCTAAATTTATCCTTTGGTTGGTTTGAAAGGGATGATGATGGCATGATGGGTCGTTGAGGATTTATAAGAGACGCTCGATTTGACATTTTATTCTTGAGTTTAGTCTCCAGCACTGACAAGTCAAGAGAATTTTTGTGTCGATTCTTTTCAGTTGGAAATTGCATAGAATGAACTAATAGTGGATTCTCTTCAGGGTATTGTACAAGGGGTAATGTGGTAGAAGTGAAACGCGTGATGTTCGCATTCAATTCTGTATTAGACAACGTATCAAGGGCAAGTTGGGACTCTTCTTCTATTGAAATTATTTTTTTCAGTTTTTGAGATTTTTTGACAGTAACATTTTTCACATTTATTATTTCTTGTTGTTGCTGCTGTACAATTGAGGAGGTTGTCAACTTAATTTTTTTAGGTTTAGAAATTTTTTTAGTTTTATTGTTGTGGCATGTATGAAGTCCCCTCTGAAGAACTTGAAATACACTTTTCTTGGTAAATTTAATGGGTGTAGCACAAACAGGAGAAACTCTTTTTTCGTAGACATATTTTGATTGAAAACTTTGAGGTCCGATATTACACATACTTCCTTTGTCATATTGTACATGACAATTTGTTAGATTTCTGGGAATGTAGTATCGTTTCACTTGATTTATAATTGAGGGATTCCAATGACTCATATCACAAGAGCAATGCCAAGGGTTACCTTCAAGTCGAATCATTCTAGCCGGTATTCCATCAAATAGATCCATTGGAAGAGTTGTAAGGAGATTATGATGTAAATATAATTCTCGGAGGGAAGTTTGTCCATCAAATATTCCAGGAGCTAACAATTCTAATTTGTTGTGCGATAAGTCGAGCTCAATCAGGGAATTTAGGCTGTATAATGCATCCATAGATATCTTTTCCAGTTGACAGTGTTTTAGAATCAATTTCTCAAGATTGGGTAAATCATTGAATGCATCATAAAATATTCGAGGGACAGAACCATCAATAATAAGAGTCTTTAGTTGTGGCATCCCTTTGAAGATTGAACGTTCCAGTGCTCCCACACGAACATTTGTCATTTCCAATTTGATTAAAGAAACTAGACCATAAAATGAATTGGCAACGATTTCTAATGTTGTTGTTGGATCTCCAATGTACAATGACTTTGTGGTATTCATAACTTCAAATGTATTCGGAAAAATAGCTTCTATTGGATTATTTCTGAAATCCGCAACTTGTAGATGCGGAAACGGGGGTAAGGATAATTCTGATAAGTGTGTGATATTATTATTTGTCACATCCAATTTTTCTAGATATAAAAGTCCAGCTAACCCAACTGTTTGAAGATTTAAAATTCGATTACCAGCTAGGGACAGGGCCGTCAAATTGGGAGTTGAAAAAAATGTGAAATCAGGAAGAAATAATAAATCATTTTTATCCAGTAAGAGAAACTTTAAACTAGTTAGCTTGTAAAACATATCCCAACTCAAATCTTGCATATTACAACCAGATATTCGCAAATGTACTAAATTACCAAGTTGCGTAAATGCCACAGCTATTTTAGGTTCCGCCAAATTATCTAAACTTAACTTTTCCGAAAGATCCAAATCATTTCTTTCTTTTCTATACTCACTATAAGGAACAATATTGTTGGACTCTTTCTTCTCCCGTATCCCTAAATATAGTAAACGAGGTTTAAGTTCATTCTCCATGTCATTGTCGTCAGCAATTGGCTTCAATTTGATGTACACATCATCCTGCACTTCCTTTTCCACTGTACGTTGTTCAATTAAAACCTTCTCGAGATTAAGATACCTCAGCTTTTTATTGCTAATTAGAGCATTGGCATTCAACCGAAAGACATTTACTCCACTATCTCCGGCATGTTTAAAAACACCTTGTAATTCCAGTCCAACAAGTCCTGTAAATCTTTGCATACTTTTCTTGGTCAGTGTGATATTTCCTGAGCCGGGTGCTTGAAGAATGGACAAAACCTACACAAGAGAAAAGGAATACATATTTATATTTATTTAGTTTTTTGTATACAGACTGATAAGTGGCTCAATAACTACAAAACATAAAATATATCATTATTGGAATTACTTGAGTTTCTGGAGGTATAAGTTTCAGAGTAGTTGAGAGGGTGGATGGGAGATCGTTTCTAATGATGCAAGTAACTGTTTTTAATGTTTCTTCATTCATTCTCTGTTTTTTCAGACTGGTAGGATTATCATAAACCTAATGGAAATGATTAACAATGAATATGAGGGTAAATACCCTATGAATTTAACAAGTGACGGTGTAAAAAAATCACTTTGTGGACATACGATATACATGAAGTTTTTGGTTTTACCTCATTGTGCTCCGTATATGGATTGAAATCTTCATTTTCTGGATCGTTCAACTGTAGATTCACATTTGTTTCTATCCATTTCCAAGATTCAATGTTGTCAAGATTATCCGGATAACAAATGCAGTCCACTGGGCAGTTCACGTTGTCAATTGCCAATGATTTTGACACCTTTTTATAATAAGAGGTTTTTTATACACCAGACAATGAAAATGCTAAGTAAAAATATGTAACTGTTATAGGACATGATTTACGTGGAACGAAGCTTTTTTACCCGGAAATATTGTAGAAAAAGAAACAATACGAACACTAGAGTCTTGATTGGCAAATTCATATTCGAATTGGATCGAGTTTCGCAGTGAAATAATTTGGACAGTGTAAATGAATTTGGCTAAAATCCTCCGAAAGAATTTCACACTGTCACAGATTTTCACTGTTGAGGTTCAAATATGATTAGTACTTGCTATTACTAGCCTACACCCGTATTCCACGATGAAAAATGATCAAATGAGAGTCCACTACAGGAAGTTTGAATTATTATCTTTCTAGGAATATTATCTTGGCACGTTTCCGCAGTCCAGCGTATACTCTGGCCCACCATTTCTTATATTCAGGAGACAAAAAAACTTCCCACGAACAGTTTTTTTTCAGTCTTCTTTACATACATCATACGAGTACGAGTACGCGTTCATATTATGACATCGTGTATGTATTAGACCGGTCAGAACAATATCATATTGCTAGCAATAAAAGCAATATATGCCAATTTGAGCAATAACAATAAAAGCAATATCGGGCTCATATTGTTATTTGCTACATTGCTTTTTTACACTACATATGATGGACTTTTTTTGAAACTTACACTAGATATAATGGCCTTTTTTCAAAACTTATACTAGCTAGAATCGACTTTTTTTAAAAATTACACAAGATATAAGCGACTTTTCGAGCAATATGGCAATAAGCAATATATTGCGCAATATGGGGTAAAAGCAATAACAATATGAGCAATATCTGTACGCTCTAGTATGTATACTGTATACGCATACCATACAGTGATACAACCTTTCCGGACGCAGTGAAGCTGCAATAACTTTTCCCTCTTTGTTCATATTTTTATCATCCTCATTGCAGATATATGCTGGTTGGTGTATGTAAGTACGTAGTACCTACCACATTACCACTACCTACTGTACCTAGTACCCACTATAAAATAAAATCCACAAATTGTATGTTACTAGTGCTACTACCTATACCACAGATTTTTTGTTTGTTCTGACTACTCTTAAATGAATATGTGTAACTACTAATAATGCCCGGTTAAAAAAAAACGGACGCATTTTTTTTCTCCTAATAAGCAGTATAACAGAAAATGAAACTAATGTTTACTGTTGTGTGTTGTTTCCAGACGTTCCAGCCAGTGGTATGTATTTTATGACTTATGAAATTCTAAAGAAAGCCATGACTCCCGTGGATTCGACTGGTTTGAGTCCGTTGCGAACAATTCTAGCGGGTGGAACTGCTGGAATATTGAATTGGGCAGTAGCAATACCCGCAGATGTAATGAAAAGTCGAATTCAAACAGGTAAACGTCGTGTCCTCTAAAACTATGGTACAACCAATTAATTATGTTCACCCCAAGACACACTGTCGCATTCGTGTATGAAGTGTAAATGTCCGCATTGTCCACCACTTTTCGTATCTTGTGTAGCTGAGTGCTGCTGAAGAAGATTAGAAAACCACTTTGGTTTTTCCCGGATTTTGACCTTTTCTTGTTTTTATCTTGCACAGCAACTCCTCAGCCTTAATATACGAAAATATTTCCCTGACTTCCTTCTAGTACAAAAACTACAGTGTGGGTGCGTATAGTTAATTTACGTGAACATATTGTGGCCCTGTCATTCAAATGGTGATTTGTTTTCTTGTTTAGCACCGGCGGGTGCCTACCCGAGAGGAGTACGAGATGTATTTCAACAAATGATGAGAGAGGAAGGGCCCAAAGCATTGTACAAGGGATGTGTTCCGGTCATGTTACGAGCCTTCCCTGCAAACGCCAGTTGTTTTCTTGGATATGAGCTTGCACTGAAATTCTTGAACTACGCTGCCCCCAACTTATGATTCATTTAATTCCTCAAATGGTTTTCTCTGTATGTTTTTTTCCTCACTAAACTCTACTATATTCAACAAACAGTACTTGTATTTCTCAGCAGCATTTTTGTTTCTGTTCATGCGGTTCAACAGGGCTACCCCACATTATTATTATTATGCAATACAAGCTTTATTTTTGTAGTTCATAAATGTCTAAGTACCTATCTACATGGTGCAACATATTTAGGGGAAGATTTTATTTTGGTATGTTTTCTAAAGTAGGGACTTTGCGACGTAACTCCAGAAAGTACCATATCAAGGGAGGCCAAGCACAACATAATCCGAAAATCAAGCCATGCAATGACTTAATTTCCGCATATTTAAGACGAAGGTTATGCAAAGTAAATTTTTACCAAGCCTATGAAAAAATGCTTATTTTTGCATTTACTTACGGTAACCGACCTATATGGCATAGAGTTTATGCATATTTGGAGCTGTGTCAAAAATATTTAGTTTAGAAAATGTCATTAAAAAATCAAAACTTGCAAGCATTTCGATCATGCTTCCCCTCACGTGTCGAATCGATGTCCAGTCCAGGATATACATATAAAAATGAGGTTTCAATCAGACGTTTATTGTACACAGATTTTTGAGCACGATTAGGTATAAATATTAATGTATTATTAAGATAGTATTCATAAAAATGATAAAAGAACTTTAATACTTGAAGGTAAAAAATATTGTTTAGGTAGACTTACAGAAATCGGTGTGTAGTGATAGTAATGTTTTGTTCTCACCAGTATAATAATTATTATTTTAGTATTACTAAAATGCGTCCATTTGAAATACTTTTTAAAACACTGCACTGGTAGTTCGTATTTTAGTAATATGTGTAAGGTTTACAAATGCCTTTACCATTAACTGTGTCTCATGTTTTTTAAATAGGTAGATGTAGAATGTAGATACTTAAAAAAACGGTGTTTGCTGAATCATTAAAGATGATACAAGATAAAATGTGATTGTAAAAAAAAGTTTGGGAATTTATGTTGAGGAATTTATTTTTGTTTTGTTTTTGTTTTTTGAGAGCAATATATGATTGTAAAATATGGAAATAAACACGGGATACTGATTTATAAATATAATATTAAAAATTTTATCCACAATAATAGTAATCCTTATGTACTATATATTTAATTAAGTTTGATGGCGGAAAAACTTGCAGTTAAGAGCTCGGATCAAAACTGTAAAGGAAGAATGGCAGAAATTTCATTAGAAATATGTTTCATTTAGCAAACTGTATGCCATACTTTAATATGCACAATATTTTTGATGACAAGTCATCTATTATACAAACCTTTTTTAAAAATTCTTCTGCACAAATTCTGGCTCTTGCATTTACTGCTAACTTCATTTCACTGATTTCTTTATCAATTTCCTCCATAAAATGAATCACAAAATCAACCAATTTATGCTTGTACATTTGTTCTGTATGAAAATTTGTGATAAGGAAGCTGATATCATAGCCCTAAAAAAAGAAAGATAAGCAATACACATTAGTACACTCTCAGGAAAAGGAGATATGAAATTGATTCGCATGTCACATATTTACTAAGTTCGATTTATATAAATTTACAAGATACTAATGATAGTTTACGATCGAACAAATCCTCATTGTACTTACTTCTACCGGTTTCCGTCTTAAAACGACGAAACTTTCTGCTCTCATCATCATAAATCGCATGAATTTGTGACAAAGGATTTTTTCAATTTCATCCGCTTGTTTGATCGCTATACTGACTCGTATTGAGTTAATGGAAGCTAATTAAAATAATAAAACAGGATTCGTGGTTTAATTTGGTTGTTACTTCACAAGTTATTTTATGATCAAAATATGTGTATTGAGAGTATAGAGTAGTTATTTTTATTGTTGATTAAATTTGTAAGGTATTTTGTAACCAACTGATAAAAAATGTAACTTACCCTCAATTAAAACTTTTTCCTTCTCATTTCTACTAATGACTACTGGGTTTAAAAGTAATTCTCTGCTGGCTCTGTAAATTTGCAATGGCAATCAATGTCATTAATACCATGTTTAGTAAAATTATAACACACGAAATTGAGGTCATTAAACCCTTATTTTTTTCCTGGACTTACCTGACTTCGACTTCGGGTTTATTGTGTCGTTCAACAACCTGAGAGGAGAAATTTTCCAGGCACATTGCTGCGGTCAGAGTGTGCCGAACCGCGGATAAGTAAGGTCGTAATGTTGCTGCCTGTATCAAAATATAATTTTTTATTAGAAACAAAAGTTTATACCCAAAAGGATAAAAAACAAATCCTATATACACGTGCCTTCTCATTTGTGATTATAAATTATTATAAAAATAACATAATAACTAACTATAATAACTAACTATAATTTACGATTTTTTAACACTAGTCACACTTTTCAACTTTTAATTTCTGTCTATATACATTCATGATATGATTCATCGCTCGCATAAGTATGTAAAAAAATGAATCATTTCAAAATAACAACATTAAGTAAACATATATACACAGTTTTTTACCATTATTTTTTTAAAATTCAGGTCAGCTTGAAAGGTGAAGTTAACAAAAATGTAAAAAACAACCTAGGAATACTTCCAAATGGCGATAAACTGCAAAAAGAAAGAAAATAATGCATATTTTAGGATAATAATTAAGAAAGCAACACACAAATGGAACTCTAGTATTAAATTGGTTTGACAATTTCACGACTTTTCACGACGGATGCATTTATAACCTCAAAACCTCCTACATCCGGACTTAATAATAAACGATACATTTACTCTATCATAGTAAACACAACTAGTACAATGATAAAGTTTAATTTAAAATAACTATTATCAACTTATTTTAGCGTGTGTCCATTCAAGTAAGTAATGAATACAATCAAGAAAG
This sequence comes from Gisinianus flammeolus, assembly GCA_034699125.1. Lineage (NCBI taxonomy): Eukaryota > Metazoa > Arthropoda > Collembola > Symphypleona > Katiannidae > Gisinianus > Gisinianus flammeolus. The sequence continues at coordinate 83,409 of JAIUND010000208.1, read as the reverse complement.
CCGGTATAAGTCTATGATTTGGAGATCGAGTCTTTCTTGAAATGCATTCAACATTTCAAAATACAAATAATATTATTAGTAGTAGTACTTACCATGAAGAGACTAATTTTTAATACTTCACAGCAGGACAAAGACCAAAATACTTAATTAAGCCTAACTTTGATTACTTATTTGTTTATTTAAAAGACAGTATAAGTACACAAAACACCCAACCCAATTATAAAAAAATTTGTTCCGATGGCACAAACCATGGAGGAACTTTATGAAATCCAGATCCAAATATAAATTTGCAAAAATATTGGATTGAATTTTTATTTCTAAAACCACGCAAGTACTCGAGGACTTTTCATAATTTTATTTTGTATACAATACAATAAGTTAAGGTTAAATGATTCATATGTACTCGTCCAGATATTTTATTCATTTTATTATACCTAAATTGTGGATTTCGTGAGAGCATTAAATAGTCATTGTGGTGCAGCAATTTGTGTGTGCAATTGTTGTGCACATGTGAAAGAATTTTTGTGTTCCTGTAAACTTCAGCAGACTGAAGTTCAGCTTATTGCATTTTTATAATCCTTTGACTATTTAAGTATACATAAATTCTACAAAAACAAATGGGGAAGAAACGTAATGTTCGTATAGGTTTACGACTAGATTTCCCAACTCCAAAAACACCCGAAACCTCTAATAAAAGTCAAACAACGAAACCAGCGAATAGTAGCAGCAATGTCCCCGTCCAAAGTCAACCTGCTAAAACGACTTCATCGACTCTTTCGACTAATAATATTGAAGTACCATTCAGTAGTGCGGATTCAGAGTATGAAACCCTCTTGGATAAACTCATTTCGAGAGCCTGTGATTTAGTACGTCAATATTACGTCAATATAATATCCTATATCTCGATAGTTTTATATCAATCCTCATTTCATTTCCTTGATTTAGATGTGCATTATGAGAATGATGATGGATTGCATTGTTTGCTATGAATAGCACTATTAAGAATGTTTTTATTATTCTATTATATTAGGAAAGTTTGAAAACTTTTGTTGAAGAATGGGAGACTGCCTATGCCTTAAAAATGAAAATCAGAGAAGGAAATGTATCTCCATCATATGAAGCGTTCGAAGCACTGAGGAGTTCAAAAAAATTAGACTCTACTCTGAAGAAATGTACAGGATTTGTAAAGAAGCTGGTACGGGCAATGATATTTTCAAAATATTATTTTTTATTTGTTGAATTTCACTTTTTTTTTAATCAGAGTGTAAGTTTATGGATGCAAATGTGAAGGGTTTATAATTTGTATGAATTTGTAAACATTTACAGCGAAATTTTACAGAATCTCAAAAGGACTCGATAGACAAAGATATTCAATCCCTTAATTTGACCAAATGTAACCAGAATATCTACATACATTATCAAAATTACATTTTTCATTCAATTTGTTCTATCTGAAGAATACAAAGTGACTGAACAAATACTCGATTTCTTTTGCTTTGCAGATGTGGGTGAAATTGCGGCAGCAGTGGCAGAAACTCGATTTAAAATGTCAGACATGAATGAAATCCTCATTATTTGTTCCCAGATACATCAAAAGTACTCTGATTTTGCTTCATTACTCCTAGAAAATATGAAAAGAGTTTTGCCAACCAAAAAACTTGATTATGTGAGTTTATTGAGACTTTATTTTATCATGTTTTATTACATTTATTTTATTTATTATAATCACAATGCGAAAAAATACTTATTACAAAAATTTTGTTTTTCAAATTCTCTTATAATTTATTCATAGCAAAATTCTGTGGCTCTGAAGAAACTGTCATGGGATCTACGTTTAACTGGAGATTTAATATCTGTTGGAATTCTTCCCACCAACGAATCCTTCTCATTATTGCTCAACACTACAAGAAATGTCATTGCAGCTGACAAGGATGGAGCTCAGTGTTTAGTACCCATTCTTTCGTTCTGTAAAGGCGTTGGAGATGAAATGGTCGGAATTTTACCCACAAATATTCTCAAACTTTGCCAACAACATTCTGTAAAAATATCTCGATATGATGTGATACCATTAGAGCGACGTAGTCTCATGAAAAATCTTCTGCTGGAATATTTTTCATTCATGTGTGGAATGTTGAGCAAGGTAAGGGTCAACATGTCTGCAATTAAAGAATTTAAAGAAATAACTATGCCAGAATAATATTATCACACGTTACACTCACATCTCACATGCTTTGTAATGGCTAGTGCTTGAATCTAAGTACATTCATACTTATTTTATTATTAATGCTGTGTAACGTTAGGTTCATGATGAAGTTCTCAAATCAGAAGTTCATAACCGTAAGCTGATGAGAAACAGAGGAGAAATCCCGGATGATAGACAAACTGCCCATAATGAAATAGTAGCAAATTTTGAGAAATTTAATATCAATGCAGCAAAGTTAGCTTATTTACTAAATGAGAAACTTCCAGAGCTCAGATCCTTGCCACCTCCAGGTATAGCACACACAAACAAAAAAATATTGATGTTATCATGTTACTACGTATTTACTTAAAATTACTTTAAAAAAAAAATCCTTCCTAATGTTTCATGAGAAGATACATAAAACTGTTATTTTTTTATCAAACATTTCAGCCCCAGATGAAATAGAAGATAGATCCCTTTCACCGTCACAATCTAATGACCTTACATCAAGTGTACCTGGAATCATTATTTTTGATGATGAAGATACTAGGTCATTTTATCAAGACTTGCCTGATTTGAAAGTTTACCTTCCACCTGTAGCATATAGGGACAATCTTCTCCAAGCAGCAGAAGAAGTAAAGAAAATAGAAGAGCGTGAAAAACTTGTAGCCAATGTTGATGCTGAAAGTGTACAGGCTGAACTCAACGAAGACAAATTTGAGCTTGAAGAGGAATCAGCTGCGGATCCAGAAGACTTGCCACCTTCGCTACGTGGAGGTTTGGAATGATTTTGATTTAAAAAGATAACATTTGTAAAATGCTTGCCTCATAGTATTTGTATTATATATATATATATATATTAAATATATATATTTAAATTGATATACAATCAAATTATAGATACAGAAGAAGAGGACAAACGCGAGGATGCTTTACTGAAACCATCATTTCAGATATTTTTATCAAACTTATTAAACTGTGTGACTCGGGAAATGATTGATAAAGCTGCCATGGAGTTTGCCATGAACTATAATAATCGTCCTAACCGTACAAAATTAATTAGGTAAGTTGATTATCATCCCTGTATTCCAGCTTATTATTTGGCGTTTGTATATTTTAGTATATTTAGTATATTAAATATTATATTATTTATTATTATATTGCAATGTATTTAGTATCGTGTTATGCACAATGAACAAAATTTGATGATGAAAAATTCTCATATTTATTATTTTACAGAACACTATTTCATATTCCACGGCAGAGGGTGGATTTATTGCCATTGTGGGCTCGACTGATAGCTATTCTTTCTCCTGTTATGCCTGAAATAGGCATGAATATTTGTGCCCTCCTGAAAAATGATATTAGGTATCTAGTAAAAAAGAAAAATCAGATATTCATTGAAACGAAATTAAAGATTACACGATATGTAGCAGAATTGGTTAATTTTAAGATATTTCCAAAGTCTGACGCTTTTCAAGTTTTAAAAACTCTGCTAATGGATTTTGTACATCATCAAATTGAGATGGCCTGTGCTTTCATTGAAACATGTGGCCGTTTTCTACACCGTTCCCCAGAGTCTCGCCGTCGAATGACAATCTACCTTGTAAGTGAAATTAAATTGTAAATGACACTAAATGTGTCATCACCTCTCTCTATTGTACGATTTTCATGTATACATAGCAATTACATTATAATATAATAACTAATAATTTGACCAAATTCTTTTTTCTTATAGGATGAAATGATGAGAAAGAAAACAGTGAAAGCTTTAGAACCCAGATATGTAGGAATGATTGATCATTCCTACTACTTTGTATGCCCAAGAGACGGGCCACAGCATTCAATCAAAAAAATAAAAACTGGAGCAGCTTACATAAAAAGTCTCATTCTTTCTGATTTACGAAAATCTAATCTAGAATCAACTATAGCACTGATGAGGCGATTTAATTGGGAAAATAACAAGGTGCGTAATTTGTAACTGCACAGTTATTATACTTATTATAATCTTACTTCATGTATTTCTTCAGTTTCTGCACATGTGTAAAAATATAGAATTATTTTTAGAATTATTCCATTAAGAAATATGCATACCTATGTATCAAATTATAATATAAATTTTTTCAGATGAAAATGATCGTTCTCGAGGCTCTCTGCCAACCATGGGAAGTCACCAACGATCAAATCCGTTTGTTGGCTAGCTTAGCTTGTGGTGTGGCAGAAATTTGTGTAAGCTGTCTTTATGATTGTTTCTTGATATAACTATATGCATGTACACATACCTATCTAGCGTTGTATGGGGTTTAGTTATCTCTTTGTATAATAAAATGTCATTTCTTTATCAATTGTATATTAGCCTGATCTTGGTACTACCTTGGCTGACACTATCGTTGAACTTATTTATTTTGGAATCGAAAAACCTGACCTGACCGAAAACTTTCGGCGAATCGCTCTTGTTCAATACCTTGGAGAGTTATACAACTACAGAATGATTGGTAGTGTTGCCATATTTAGTGTAAGCTCACATTTCGACTATATCATTTTTTAAGGATTATTTTTAAAATATATTTTAATTTACTTATTAAAAATACATGTCTTGTAAATGGAATGATAAATAATATTTTTAATATTGTTCAACAGGTTCTTTACTTACTCATTAGTTATTCAACATTTATGGTCAACCCAATGCAGGTGGATAATTTGGATCCTCCACATAGTTTAAATCGTATTCGTCTTGTTTGTACATTACTCAAAAGTTGTGGTGACTATCTAAATCATGGAAGTAGCAAGAAAAAATTGAATATCTACCTGAGCTACTTGCAAGTAAGGATATTTACTTTGAATAGCAATCATTTTATTGTATTCCTAGATTATTTTAAAGTTTATTCAGTAAGTTCATAAGGTTTTTTTCAACTATCAAATTTAAAATCAATAATATTTTTCAGCAATACTACTGGTTCAAGAAACAATCTCCCTACTGGTCTATTCGAAATCCATTTCCATTTGCTACGGAAGAATTAGTAGAGGATTTGATTAAATGGTTTAGACCAAAAACTAAACAGATAAAATCCTACGAAGAAGCATGTGAAGAGGTGGAAAAGATGGAGAGAAAGATGAAAAAGACCAATCGCGAGTTATTAGAATATGCTGGTGACAACCAAATTGTGGAAAGATCTAACCCTGCCAATACTGATGATAGTTCCATGTGTGATAAAGTTAGAGGTTCGTCAACTGATTTTGTATTCTTAATTATTCTTCTTGTTCTCACCGTAGTAGTAATAGGCACGAAAGAGACATATACAAAATGGTTATTTCGATTTTGGGGATTAGTAAATATGTATTTGTAATCCAAATAAAACAACCATCCTTATAGATACTAAAGAATGGATAAATCATGGAGCAACTAACAGGACTAGAACAGCAAACAATCCTGCCGATATAGATGCCTTAGAGTTGGAGTACAATCTTACATTGGATGAGATGCAGGACGTAAATTTGCCATTAAAGGTAATTCATCTTATTACTTTAAGAAAACCGACTTTCGAAAACCAGAAATTCGTCTTGTATTCCAGTTTATTTTATATGCATATTTGTTCTTTTCCTTTTAGGCCCCAGTTAAAACTGAATCCGATTACGAAGACGAAGAAGCTTTTAATCGCATGTGTGATAAAATGTTAGCTCAGGTCAATTATGATGCCAAGAGAATTAGTGCTGACATTCATATACCTTTAAGCATTCGAAGCTCTTCTAATTCTAATTCTACTCCTATCCGTAAGTAAATTTAAAGGTTTCTTAGAGTTTGTAGAGTTACTCAACTTTATATTTCCTGTACGTTCGATATGATTTGTCATTTAATTTGTTCTGTGCTCGTACATTTGTACAACATTGTACTCGTTATACTTTCAGCGGAAGAGAGCAGCGACGGCAATAAAACAGTAAATTTTGTTCTCATAACTCGGAAAGGAAATAAACAAAATTTTAAGAATTTGCAGCTCCCAGCTGAGTCTGAAGTTGTTCAAAAGATAAAACAGAGAGATGAGGTACATAATATTGACTTGAATATGCATGTATTGAGTAAAACAGATCAAAGCTCAGCTATTGACAAGCAATCCTTGTTGTTCTTTTACAGGCTGAACGTCTTGAGAAGGAAAGAGTAAAGGCTTTGACCCTTGGGATGAGTATCATTCAGGAGCAGGAAGAAGAAGCATTAGCGAAAATGCAGGCCAATCAACAAAATCATACCACATCAGGGCCACATTATGGTTGGAAAAATAATTTTCAGTATTAATGAGTAATACGAGTAATGAGTACAAACTTGGGAAGATTCGAGTGACAAGAAAATCTGGTTTGTTTACGTGGACAAAAAAGAATTTGAAATTTGTTGAATTAAAGGTCAGCTATTTTTGCCTTGTTCAGCATTTGGTTAATTAAATTCAAAAGTCGTTATATTATGGTAGCCTTACCAGTATCCTTTGATGATGGATACAAAGCGCAATGCCAGTAACATCTAATTATGTTCGGACGAACATGCGAATCCTTTGATGCTCGTCCAGAAAAAAAGCGAGACAATTTTCAATCTTCCTCTTTTTACTGTCCATTTAAATATTGAATTTGTAATAATTTTAATATTATTTATTTATATTGACTCGTCAGTAAATAAACCTATTTTATCATGAACATGTATTAGAAAAACTTTCTGTGTAATTCTCTCATAATTTGAAATTTAAATGAACACTCATTGCTTGGGTATATTAGCACTATTATCTATTATTGCAATCACAGAGAATATTAAGAATAGTGAATAATAAGTATATAGTGAAGTTATTTGGTAATCTTTGCTTTCACTCGCTCCCCTCATGTTTGCAGAGCATAATTTTTATTTATTTAATTTTTAATCTTTCGAGTAGCAAGGAAGATACGTTTTCCTGTTGGAATCCCTTCCACTCACTCGACTCTTCTCTCCCGAACCCAAAAGAGCGTAGTAGAGTAATAAAAAGCAGGAAAATACGGCAAGGAGAAACCCAAACAGTGGCTTATGATGGAACCAAATGGAAGCTGAAACGAATTATTTTATTTATCGTATAATTAGAGTATGAAAATAATAGAAATTGAAAACCTTGAAGTATTTTTAAATGTTTGTACCAATAGTTGACAGACAGAGAAATGTTGCAAATACAAAACTAAACTTGGCAGGCCCCACTGACATTAAATTTTGTACGATCGGGTTGCGGCGATCTGCAAAAAAAGAAAGATATGTTAAAACAGAATATGTATACCACAGACATGGGAATGGCTAGGAATTCATTATGTCTTACTCATCAGGGTAATTGTTTTTGATGCCATCAATGTCCCAATGACTGTGAAAATCCATGACAGACACCGGAAGAACCAACAATACAGGGAAATCTGAGAATGTTCCTTGGTGAAAATCTCCAAATGATTCTTTTTGCCATCATGTATGAATGCAATTTGATTTCCTGACTCTGTATAGTAAGGCCTCAATTCATTTCCGGATTGCTTAGCTATCACACTTATCTACAATATCAAAAAAACAGTATTACATTGATAATTATAGTACATACTTATTGTTAGACTTACACTTTTATATTAATGTTTTTCACTGGACAGAGACATACCGAGGTAGGAATCCCATTTCTTTTCATGATTCTGCAATACTTTTGTTATTTACTACCTAATTTGGTTTATTAGTCTAATTACCACACTCTAATCGAATTTAAAAATTGTGTGGCTCAAATTTTGTGTATGTAGTTGTGTACATACCTACATATGCATACACTTGGAGATTTCCTAAAAGGTATAATTTAAGGGGTAAGCTGCTCCTTTTATCACGTGAATCTTGGTGTGCATTGGTCCTCCTATATTTAGGGAATTGTATGGGAAATCTCATGATATGGATCTCAGTGATCTGTTTCTTTAAGTTTTGTAGTACTTATTTGAACAAGTTAATTCTATTACACTTCTGTTGGCATTGGCATGTACATATCCGGCTTGGACATGGAGGAACACGCATTTACTATCTCAATATCGTTATCTGGCTATAGGTTTATAGTTTATATAGATTGTAAAGTAAATTGTACGAGATATCACAGTGAAACGAGTTTTCCCTCCTTAATTTGTCCATTTCTCTTTCCTTTGAGTTAACTGCTGTCTGTTACATTGAAATATTAAGTGTTATTGTTTGGAAGCAAGTTAATTTCACTTCTCCTTCCCATAATTCATAGATCATGTTTCATGTCCTGAGGAATTAAAAGATCAATCTGCCCCTTCTTCAACAAATTAAGTTTATGGTACTATGTAAGTATATATTATGTAGTCCAAGTACAAGCACATATTTACTATTATGTGTGTAAGAATTTAATGTTTGAGCAAATGAAGCAACTTTTAAATAAGGAATAGATATAATATAATAAGTAAATTAAATCAAGCTTACAAAGGAATCGGAAAGTCCTGCAAATTGAAATTGTATGCGTAAATCTCCGACTGTAGGATTCCAAATATCGCCGGCATGATAATAAAGCCCCATGTGCATTTTGATATCTTGATTGAAGGGTCTCTCATCACTTGTAAATTGAATGAAATCATTGAATTTATCTTTTAGCTCTGGTCCGAGTAGAAACCCGCCCAAGTAGACTTTACTATTCACTCGAACTTGACTCTCGATTCCAAATTGCCTAATTAAATAGAAAACGGAAGAGTGGCATATATTCGTGATTTCCCATTTTTAATACATATTATGTTATCCTAGATATAAAGAGTATACATAGGTAATACATGTATCTGATGAAAACATCAGATACATACATGTATTACCTATACCTATGTATACTCTCAATATACGATGTATCGTATAATAATATTAATATGGTGCGTTGTTGGTTACATTACATACATATTACTTCATTCCATACAGAATGAAACGTGCGACTCGACGGTTGTAAATTTAAGACAACTTACATTGGATTTTCGTGTCCCTTCATAACAAAATTTGAGCTGTCTATCAATTTATCTTTCCAATCCTTAGTATATCGATATGAAGAATACGGATTTTGAAATTCGTCTCCTGTGAATGAACTATAGAAATAATTAATTACATACCATCATTTTCGTTTGGGCTAAAATCTTGATTTCAGTATGTGCGTGCGCCTTACTTGTCCGCGAATTCTACGAATTGAAACATCTGAACTCGTCTGTAAGGGAAGAAATATGAATATGAAATGTGAATGAGTACAAGTTTTAGTATGTACTTGGTTATTGTTAATTGACAGTGTTTACTGATATCGTATGAGCGTGATGAAATAATTAGGTCATTTCATTTAAGGCTATTTTAGTTCACCTTTTCAGTTTGACAGCAGAAATGGAAACTCCATACTGCGGATCTTGTAGTGGGTCAAAAATATCCAAATACCCGCTGATATGAACAAGTTTCCCTTGATTTTCTGCTAGAACTTCGTTTGGATTATTGATAACGGACACGGACTGAATCCCTTCATGGAAGGATCGGGAGCTCAAAACCGCGGTTTTCTGTACAGAGAAATCACCGAAATCACCATTATTTTTTACATGGACAACTATGTAAATGAATTTAAATAGTGCATTACAAGTGTATGTACTACATATATCTATAATATGTAGGAAGCGTTTGCACTTGCATGGTAAGCACGGCGTTAAAAATAAAGAGTGTGACACAACGTAAGTACGTCTCTCTCCCTCTCATATCATACGAAAATGCAGGGCTATATGCTGGACGATGTCAGGCTTGAAATTATAACTTATTACCGTTTACTGTTCTCCTCGTACTAATCATAATCATATTTGTGTGTGATTCCTTTCGAATCTAAATACTTTCTTTGAGGTTGAAATCTCAAGCAGGCATGCTGTTATGTGCATACGATATGTCAGTACATTGACGTGGAATTAACTTTCTCAACTTGAATCTCGTTCCCATCACTCATCGCCTTCAGACAACATAATTAACCTAAATAATATTTTGTGGGAGAGATAATCGAGAAATGCTCTCGAGGTATTCTTTTGTGCATGACTCTGCAGGAGTCCTTCGAGAATTATCGTACACAAAGTTTCTGACTGACAGACTGACTGACTGAGTTTATCGTACATATATTGATTCCACACTCTAATATACGATATCTGTTCAGTTTTCAATGAATTGTGAATTGCGAATTGCGATACACATTAAGCAGTTCAAAACTAATCATATTGATGATATGCACTCTGAACGTCTTGCATGCATCTGCACAACCCATAATTTAAAAATATCTAATCAACTTTTTTCCTTTTCCTTAATAGTTGTACAAAATGAATCAAGACTTTAAATACTTTGTATTTACACTAGAAAATTAATTGAATTTCAAAGGCCGATTGCAATTGAACTGAGGTCCATCCAAATTCTCAACTGCTATGTATAACTGACCTCAGTGACCTCACGACCACAAAAATGTATTGCATATAAAATGTAAGTGTGTATGCATGTAGGAGTTATTTATTTATGCGTAGACTCACTTCATTCCAACCGAGGAAACCCAACGAAATTAAAATGAGAGCCAGTCCAAATATTTTTTTGATCCAACCCAAGTGATATCGGTACTGGAATTTCATGCATTGACATTTCTCCAAAGCAAAAGTCGAGCCGTTCTTCCGACTTGAATTATGTTTCCTGTACCAAGAATGCAGACCAGGAGCCTCTGGGTACTGAAAATCATATAGAACACGCAACATTTTTCAATTCATTTCAAAATGTATGTGTAATTGAAATATGATGGACATTTTTGTAATCAAGATTTGGGTAATTTCCCAAATCGAATTCTATAACTTACGAGTGTGCGATACATTGTGAACGAGATTTTCCTATATTCAGTCCGATCTATCTATCTCTGTGTCCTCCTTAAAATACCGTTGAAGAGATCAACCTTGTTTGTTTGTCCTGGTCACATGTGAGTCAAGAACTTGACAATAAGAAAATCTTGTATCATATCTTGCCCAAAATTCCCGTTTTCACCACTGTTTTCCATCATTCGAGCAGAAGCCGCAGCATTGCAGTCCTAATGAGAGTCTATATTTAACGATAAACGAAAAACATATGGGCAGATTCACATTTCTATTAAATGTCTTTGAGTTTTCAAGTCCCAAAACGCACGAATAATTATATCGGGTCATATGGAAAATAATACGCATACTTAGTTTATCAAAACTACAGGTTAATTGAATTGACAATGGTAATAGAGGAAGAGAAAATAGAATCCAAGCCAATGAACAAACAAAGAGGAATTTGAGATGTGTATTGTAAATTCATTCACCTGGTGGAACTGTGAACTCTTTTAATGGTTGATGCAACTTGCTGACCTGCTATAACCTTTCGTGATTTCCGAGTACTTGACTGTCCTTTTGTACAGAAATAGTGAATAGAATTTGAGTGGGGGGGAGGGGGTTTCCAGTCGTGACAGCATATATACGTACGGGAGAGATGTAGAATGCAGAGAGATGCCTCCGTCACTTTGGAGCTTTGGATTCAAAATCGATGTTTTCACTTACGGGTACAGTCGTCGGAGTCGGAGCTGAACGGAGATTGCGCTGTAGGAAATATAGACGAATAAAACCCGATTGGGTTTTTAAATTTCTGGTTTGAAAGTTTGAGGAGAGTAGTCGACAGGAATAGTGCGAATCATGTGCTCATCGTATTGCAAGTTGACATTGGCCGAATCTCAAGACGCAAATCCATTCTAATTCTTCACTCTCTACTTCTACTCTCTTTCCTCTCTTTCCTCCTTATTCCCGTCCCTGTCCCTATACTCCATACTTTATACTTTATTCTACCTTCCAAAGTCCCGTCAACACCAATTACCCAACATCTTCAAAATTGCCTACACACAACAAATCTCATTTGTCATTTCTAATTTCTGAAATTTGTCGGAGGAATCCGATTGATAAACGTGGAAGTTTAACAAAGTTATCAATTCCCATCTCGTCACCAACACGTAACAACGGACTACTAAATTTTATTTTATACCAAAACGTACGGAAAATTGGAATCATGCAAGTAAGTATATTTAGAGAAATTCGTTGGGGTTCATATTGATTGTTTTTGGTGGAAAAGAGAGCACCGCAAACATGACAAGGCTAGGTGCATAGACTCATAGTGCATGTGGATTTGTGGATGTGGACACAGTTCATATAATAATAATACAGATATAATGGAACAGAATAGACTGATTGTGAGTGGATAATCCTACAAGTCCAAATGGTGTATAGAACAACCATTTTATTAAGGAAGTATAATTCATTTACCCCATCAACTAGACACATTCCAATTTTATTCTGAGTACCATCTAACATTAAGCTACCTTTCTCGAGAATCAAATTGCCTATTTGTAAGGATCTGAGGGCTTTTAAAACTGGAGTGGTATCCTCCAATAAAAATACAAATGGAAACGTTTTAAGAGCAGATGTTGGAAAGGATTAAACTCAAGTTTAATTGAAACGCCTGCCTACCTGCCTACCTGCCTTTGAGAGGAGAGAAACCTGCTATAGTTATTATTATAGTTGACAATTCCCCCTCCAATTCATTCCTGACATTGCCAATCGCCAATCCCTTTTGAATTACTCCATCTCGTTTGATAAATTGAGAGTGAAAATGTGAGCTGTGGGCGCTGACATGAACACGTATATATATATATATATATTGTTGATGTTGATGTTGAGGGCCATGCAGTACAGTTACAGGTAATCGAGGATTGACAAGTTGACATGTTATTTTATTCCGGTCGTAAATTTAAACGGTAATAAACGTGGTGTTTTTTGTTTGCAAGACTCGCGATTGTATTTTCCAATCTGTGTGTTTTGTGTGTTTTACTGATGAGCACTCAGGCGTGAGCTCAGGAAACTGCGAAAAGAGGGAAGGGAGTGAATGGCTAATAATACCGACAGATAATAATAATAACATGACCACAATTTGTGCAAGCATGAAAATCCTTGGTTCCGTTCTATTCCCTCCAATTTCATGGGTAGGTACTTGTACTTATACTTACTTACTCTATACGTAATTCCTTTGTACTTATTGTTAGTTTGTATATTATACGTGTATTTTTACATATTCCTGTAATCGTCCGTTTACATAGTCATGTAAACGGCTAAGGGATCGCAATTTGCATGTCGTCATCTCACAATCAGTTTCTCAGACACCACCTTGTCTTGTTCCAACTAATTATTATTCTTATTAGACCGCAAAAGGTCATCACATACTCGCAAGCATTTAAGGCTGTCTCTCTCTTCATGTGCTTGACGAGCTGCTTTATAGGCTGCTGCCTGCTTAGTAAGCACTGCTTAAATACATACTGATAATGAGATAATACCTACAGGATTACAGGTAGCAGTATGTATCAACTTACGAGTATTACTTCATAACTGAGATTTCACTGTTCAAAGGATTCCTATTTTGTAGGTTGTCATGTAAAGAGTTACCTGCACATCACATTTCCATGTACTTACAATTAGTAGTGATTCCACCATTCTCTCTCTCTAATCATTACTCTCTCTCTCTCCCTCTCTATCGCTCTCTCTTTCTCTGTTGCTTACTTTCAGTTACTTGCACAGTGACGCTCCGGGTGCATCTCACCTCTGTTTCTGTTTCCAGCATCCCCAATTTACCCACTTGCCCATTTCCAACTATTGGATTGTCCTCTTGGACCATTTAATCCTGGTAATTTCTAATTTATTACTTTCAAAAACATTTATTTCAAAGAAACGCATTCATTAGAAGATTAGACATTAAGAGCTGTAGCAAATATATATTGATCAACGAAATTCTTCCTTTCTCAAATGCTTTGAACAAGTTTCAACCAAAATTTGTTTACGTTTCCTTATTTTCCTAAGTAACTGCTCTTTGTTATTATTTTGCTGCGAGTATAAATAAAAAGTTATTTTATAGTTTTTCCATTGTAATTTAACATGTTGTGTGTGTATTGTGTAGTGTTTAATATATTTTATGTAGTGGTTAGCTATAAATATCACCGTCCGTCCGTCCGTCCTATTCCATAACTACTTTCCCTGGTGAACTATCAGCATTTCTAATTTGTCATTTGTTGAGAGTAAATAATAAATAAATACATGTCTAGAAAATTGAATATCCATTCAAGTTTGCGGTTTTCCTATTAATAATAAAAATAATAAGTGTGATTTGTTAGTACTAAAATTGAAGGTGTAATTTTCTGCACGAAATGTGGCGGACTGTTTTCCTTGTATTACACTCGTTACACTGTGTATATGAGGCGAAAAAAGGAATCGGAACGTCCTTTCACTCTTCTCAGTAGTCAAAATATGTGCAAAATAATTTGTGTATACTTAATTGCATGAGGGTAAATAGATTATGGAATGTGTGTGTGAGGATGTCGTCTATATTGTCTATGTCTATATTGTCTATACAGTCCTTTCATTTTTATGGAGAGGGGCAAGCACGATGGCCAATATTTATTATTGACAGGCCATTTGAATGCACCAAGCAATAATATGTACCGTAAATCACGACATTGTAAATGTAGAAATTCGTGTAGAAAGTGATATCGGAAGATATGAAGCTATTATAGCTACACGTACATACAAATTGATATGCAAGAGGAGAGGCAAAGCGAGCTCCTAATATTTAGGTATATAGTAAGTATATAGTATATATACTATCTGTAGATACATGAGATTTGCTGAGTCTGGAGATTTTGCACGCAGAGAAAAGGAACGGAGAGATAGAAATCATGAAATGAAGGGATGCTGATGATAAAGAATTCGAGCTGGGAACGAATTGCAGTTGCAGTTGGGACTCTTCGAGGGTCAACAACAACACTACAGCAAGTAACAACTGCACTGATGGAAACTCCCTCCTCAACCACCACCAACACCAACACCAACAACACTACCCCAGAAAAGAACACGAGCAGAATAATCCTCTTGGTGTAGACTCTCTTGCCTTTGACTCCTCGACGTCGGCCGACTTCCCAGTAGCTGCACACTCCACGGCGCGGAGCTCAATCATAAATAATTCGACACCACCAGAAGAAGAACCAGAAGAAGAACAACACGCGGAGCAGCAGGAGGAAGAGGATTTATCTACTTTCAATCACAATCTGTCATCCGATTCTTTCCTCGCTTTTCCCCACACTCATTCTTCATTGGAATCATCCGAATCCGAATCTGTTTCTCTCTCAAAATCACAAGCCAACATGTCTTCAACTCTACAAAACTACACCAGTAAGAGCTTTTTTTAAACCAAAATTTCATCTCATTTATTTTAACAACTTACAAACTTACAGACAGACAACCGAGATTTCCCATAGTTTTTTAAAGTTTTTCATAATGAAGTTTTCATTCTGTTGTACATCTATAGCAATAGAAAAATAGAATTGGCTCGAGTGAGAAATATTGTAAATGTAAATTCACTTTATTTCCAACGGGAAATGTAGTGAATATAAAGCGAGTTAGGTATGTTTTAGAAGAATTACGTGTTTGCCAACACAAATATTTCATTGAGTGTGTCTCTAGAGGTATTTCATTTCAGATGGGTTCGTTGATTCGTTCGTTGGTTGGTTGGTTGACTATGTATATTGTATATAATATTATATGTACAGATAAACATCCTATAGAGATTATCTCGAATTATAACCAAAACAGTCAAACACGTATGTATCTATGTATGTATGTATGTACATAAGTAGTATATTTATACATACAACATACATATGTAGTATTTCTATTAGGCAAAAAAAACAGCTGTCAGAATATGTACATATGTGCACTGTACACAGGGAGTTGGCATTGCAAATTCTTGAGATAGCCAGTCTGTCAGAAGTGGACGTTGAGAGCCCACTACATATGTACATGCATAAATATGTATGTAGAATCGACATACGTACATACATATTTATAACAAGAGTACTATGTATGTATGTATGTATGTATGTACATAGTATGTAAGTATAGGCATGTGTACATAGGTATCTATATAGTTTGTAGTTTGTAGAGATATTTGTTTTACACAACATGTAAAACATTACCGAGGATCAGAGAATTGACAACCTGGTGCATGCTAATTTCGTGACTGGATGTACAAATTAAATGTGCACGGACATGACATGCATTAAATGTATGACATTTACCCAATTCGGTGTTCGGCTTGGCTGGCCATTTGGAGAATCATCCGAGGATTGACTCGATCTGTATGTGCCATACAGAATTCATTTATCAATGACAGTGATGCTATTTTGCCTGCTGTCATGTACAGACGTACTTGGGAACATAATTCATAATTAACCCTAATTTTTGCTGAAGATTATATGCATAGGTTTTTTGAGGTACATGTTTTTGAGAGTTAACTCAATTTTCTGAACTTAAAATTATTTTACACGGTTGCACTATATGTACGTAGAGTTGAAGTTAAACAAATCATGTTCATTAACCTACAGGGGATATTCATGTTTTGAATACTTATTGACATTCGCATATGTTATGTGACAGAATTTACCATGGGTTGAAGTAGAAGTGTATCTTAATAATATTATATATATATATATAGGTAGTACTTCGTATTCAGTTCTGCACGCTGTTCGCATGTGGGCATGTGCATCTTTATGTAAATATCCATTGTCACTTTGACTTTTGCGCTTTTATGAGTCGGCATTGCCGATCGACTGCCGCGTGGAAGTTCCACACATTTGTCTCCGTGTGAAGGAGACAAATAAATATTTTTTCCTTTTATGCCAACTCGCATGTACTTAGAGAAAATGTATTTTTATTCATCTGGGAATTCAAAGGACTGGTCGGGCAAAAATACACTACAAATTTGGGATATTTTCCCGAGGTACGAACGACGACAGACAGACACAATGGCCGGGTGGGTGACATAATAAATATTATGAATATTGCTCACGGTAGTGTACTTTGGTCTATAGCAGCGAGGGCGATTATGTTTCGTCGTGAGTAGATCGTAAAAAAATTCCCATATACTGTGTACCTGCGATTCCTGGAAATGCGAAACAATTTACAATTCATCCATTTGACTCCAGTATCTCCCGAGTTGTGTAATAATAATGTGTACTATATGTACTAACTAGACGCCGTCGTCGACTACCAACTTCTTGGAGCCAAAAAAAAAGTAAAGAGTTCGTGCAGAGATCAGAACTTAACTCGCACGCATTTGTACACAATAACAAGTATTTTCATATTTCATTTGAATTTTTTGCATTCCGGAAAGTATACATACGAGAATTACGAGATATTCTATGCTCACTGTGTCCGTCTCATCCGTCTGATTTTCATATTGTACGCAACCGGACATGTAGAAACTTTATTGTGATTTCATTTCCCTTACTAGGAATCGCCACTAAAGCAGGAATTTCACTATGCCTCGTAAAATTGGTAAATACATTAGTGATTAGATAAAATTCAGAAAATTCTACAGAAGATTTCCAGTTGTATGTTTCTTCATCTCAAAAGGTAAATGTGGAATGTAATTACAGATATCTATCTTATATAGCGATGAGTCATTGTTGTCGCTGAAAATCCCATTTTAAAAATAAATAAGTTTACAGGTATAGATATGAGAAGGAATTAATGGGAATGGAAATTAATGGATGTTTGTTCATCATCATAGAATGTGAGCATAAGTAATTGTTTTTTTTGCCCCTCAAATATTTCAAGGTTTTTTTACATGCAAGAAATTAAAATGTCAAACACGACGGCAAACCTTTTTTTTCAGTGCTGACTTGGCAGTGTTGATCATAAAAGTTATGTATTGAATGTTATTGAACGTTATTGAATGTTCAGATTGATTTGATTATCATAATCTCAAGTTCCTTATCAACGTGACAATTCATTTTCTATAAATGAAAACGTTTTTTTGCCGAGCTCTTGCAAACATTATGTGGGTGTGTTTCTAATTAATTAATTGATGTTGTACAAAATGATTATGTATTTAGTAAGTAAAGAGACTCGGAGTTTACAGGGCGAAGTGCTAATTGAATTGTGATAATTTAATTATTACATGTCATTTAATTGGCTATAAACTTTTATCAGAGTTTATTTACGTACTAATTACGTACTAATTAAACTTGAAATGACATCCAATTGGGTGTAAGATATGTTGAGGGATTGAAATGTGAATTTGTGTCTTTACTTATATGTAAAATGTAAATAGTATTTAAGGACACCGTTCATTGACACTTTTTACTCGCTCATTTATTATGATCGAGTCTCTCATAGTAGAATGGTCGTAAAATAATAAATACTTAATTGTGTTTACTTTATTAGTATTTAACATGAATGAATGAATGAATGAACATTCCTCATTCATTGTACACGACATTAAAATCAAGAGTTTGTGGTAACGGGAATCCCAAATAGGAATAAATTGTTCCGAATAGTACTGCTACTTATACTTATATTTATATTTATATTTATAGTAGAAGTGGAGTCACGAAATTAACCAACAGAATTCACAGTCTGTGCCGATCGAGGTAGTTTCTTGTCGTTGTTGATTGATCCAGTCTTCATTTTTTCTAGTATTTTATACATAATCACGAATCAGGTAAATAACAAGTACAAGAAAGATTAATAGATGTTCTGGGTTTCTTTTTACAGTTTAAACTAATTGTAAGTTAAATTAACTTGTGTATTTATGTAGTAGCCGTTAGTGATTAAATGTGATCATAAGAACTAGAATTGAGGCTCGAATCGAGAGGTACACTAAAGTTGCCAACTTTAAGTTGGCAAATACGAATAAAATACAGGACTTGCAAAAAAAGATAGAAATTTTCTTCTGACAAACGAAAGTTCGTCTGAATCGTGAGATCAAAAGAGAAAAAGTTTAGTGTGAAAGGAAATGGCAGAAAATAAGATTATATTCCATGATAATTATCTAATTGAAGTGAAGCTTGTGTTCCATTCATTCATTCATTCCTGTGTGTACACGTAGGCTGCATTGAAATATAGTTTGATAAAATTGATTGAAATCTAAGGAAGATTTAGCAGAGATAACCACCGTCCTACATCATGTAGGACATCTTTATCTTTATATAATTATAGTTCCTGCATTTTTTACATGACATGCGAGATTAAGACATGAAAAAGCCGGGAATGTATCTGTATACTTACGCATTATTCATTATTGTGGGAGAGAAGTTATACAATACCATTTACGTGTGTAGTAACATTAATAATTGTATACAAGCATATCATAATAATATTTGTATCCTTTACATGCTAGTTTATGGTTATACTTAAATGTTATAATGAAACGACGTAAGAAAAGCTGTAGGTACGTTCGTCTTCGTCTTCGTACTCGGTCAGTAAGTATAATAAGTAAGATATAATGAGAAAATGGTTGAGGAACTTTGGGTTGCTCAATTTCAAGGTTAGACTCGTTCATCATTTCGCATTCATAAATAAAAATATGAATTACACATTGAATTGAGGGAACTCTTCACGTCAAGGCGAACTACGAATTATTTCAATACTTTATGGGGAAAATATAAGTACAATGAAATTATCCTCAACCTCAACCCTTTCTCTTTCTCTCTCTCTCTGTGAAGCCGAAAAAAAGTAATATACGTCACGTTTTTTCTCTTTACTCTCTACTAGATTCTGTATTCTGTATTCTGTATTCCTCTTATCGTTAGCCGACTGTCTAGTGATCTAGTGTCTACTCGTGCTTAAATTATTCTCTCTTTTCAAACAATAAACCTTATTGTTGTTTCCAGTGTCTTCCTCTAAATCTGTCACTTCTCTTCCACCTATAATAATTGTAATTAATTGTAACGGTTCAGATTCATCAGATTGGGCTATTTTAAATATTTTAATCAGGGACTTTGAATATTGACAATTGACACGAACTAATTAACTTAAGTATTGTCTGAAGTACTTAGACAGATCCAAATAGCTCAATTATACATAATATAATTTATCATGAAATTCAATATTATTTACTCACAACTTATTACTCATTCTTTATTATTAATATTAAATCTTTTGTGTATGTATTTCAGGTGAGTTGAAAGCAGACGGTTTAGCCATGATCCGGCAATCTCTCAAGTCCTCGAGTGCCACTTCCGGTGAACATTTAGATGCAGTCCCCCATGTTTTTATCATCATGGGTGCTTCGGTAATTTTCCCCAAAAACTTCATCAATTATATTAATTTTTGATGGCAATATGTGTTGTGAGAGATAATAATATACGTAATTTTAATACATTTTGTTTTTCGTTCGTGAATCTACAGGGGGATTTGGCAAAAAAGAAAATTTATCCAACAATTTGGTGGCTTTATCGTGATGGTTTGGTTCCTACAAATACTTCTTTCGTCGGTTATTCACGATCCAAGATGACCGTGGAGGAAATCCGTACAAAATGTCAACCATACATGGGTGTAAGGATTTATTTTATATTCATATTTCATACCTATCTACTTAGACATACTATTTACTTACTATATACTGCTACTTATTTACTCGTTTAACGGTCCGTTTGCAATGACAATACTTATTAATTGTTTAACTAAAAAAAATGAATTCACTAAAATAAAATTTCAGGTCAAAGAGGGCGAAGAAGAAAACTTGGAAAATTTCTGGAAACTAAATTCATATATTGCTGGAGACTATGATGTTCGTCGAGATTTTGAACTATTGAATCAGGAATTATGTAAACAAGAAAAGAACGCAGCTGCAAACAGAGTTTTCTATCTTGCCCTCCCACCTTCAGTTTTTGAACCGGTGACATCAAATATACGAAACACTTGTATGTCTCAGAGGTACTTATTAAAACACCCTACGGGAATACATTGTCTTGTCCACTTTATAGTTTTCATAATGCTCCATCATACCTTAATTCTAGCAGTTTCTATATAATTTCTTTTTAATAACGATGCTGTTTACTATATTTACTGTAAAGGGGTTGGACTCGCGTAATTATTGAGAAACCATTTGGAAAGGATACCGCTTCCTCAGCACAATTGTCAAATCACCTCGCTTCCTTGTTCCGAGAAGATCAAATTTACCGAATCGATCATTATTTAGGCAAAGAAATGGTTCAAAATTTAATGACCTTAAGGTCAGTTTTCATCAAACGTTGTTCTTATAGTCTCTTACACTTAGTTTAATCCTAGTGGGCAGAAATTTTATATAAAATTTAAATTACATGCAGTGCTTATTTATTATACTTGCGAGAGTCATTATATTTTTGTTGTATAGATTTGGAAACAGAATATTCGGCCCAACTTGGAATCGTGAAAGTATTGCATCAGTTCAGATATCATTTAAAGAACCGTTTGGTACTTATGGTCGAGGAGGATATTTTGACGAATTTGGAATTATTCGCGATGTGATGCAAAATCATCTTCTTCAAATTCTGTCTTTATTTGCAATGGAAAAACCCGCCTCCACTCATCCTGATGATATTCGTGATGAAAAAGTAGATAAACTATTTAAATAATATAATTATAATTAGGTGTAAAATTTGTGAATACAATCACCTATCAAAATCACGTTTCATTGAGAAATTGCAGCGAGTATCTCATTATATAAGAATAATTATTTGTGTCCTGCAGGTTAAAGTATTAAAGTGTATGAAAGCTGTAGAGTTGTCAGATGTAGTATTGGGTCAATACGTTGGAGATCCAAATGGAGAGGGTGATGCCCAAAAGGGTTATTTGGATGATCCCAGTGTTCCCTTGGGATCAAATACACCTACGTTTGCCTTGTCTGCCTGTCATATCAACAGTGAACGGTGGGATGGGGTTCCATTCATTTTACGTTGTGGAAAAGGTTATTTTTACATTTATTGTTGTATTATTAATCTCGATCTGTTCTTTGAATTTGTGCATGTAAAATTAAAATACTGGGGATATAGTATTTTTTTAACATACATTTTCATTTGAATCCATATAGCTTTGAATGAGCGAAAAGCGGAAATTCGAGTGCAATATCATGATGTTCCTGGGGATATCTTTGGTGGGCAAGCCAAAAGAAACGAATTGGTTATCAGAGTTCAACCTGGAGAAGCTGTTTATGTCAAAATGATGACAAAGACTCCAGGAATAAGTTTCCAGATGGAAGAAACAGAACTGGATCTCACCTATGGACATCGCTACAAGGTAAATCAATAACGAAATACTAAATATTAACTATGTACATTGTACAATGTAAGTATATACAAGGAAAAAAATTAGCATCATAACTTTAAGCTGTAAAAATGATAGATAAAATAGATAAAAATATTATGATATTCTCAGGATATCAAATTGCCGGATGCCTATGAGCGATTAATACTCGATGTATTTTGCGGGTCACAAATGCACTTCGTCCGTTCTGATGAGTTGGCCGAAGCCTGGAGAATCTTTACCCCACTGTTACAACAAATTGAAACAGAGAAAGTTCAACCCATTCCATACAGGTCAGTACTAATCTCGAAGTCCTCCATAGTATTTAGTATTTATAAATAGTAAATAGTTAAGTACTAAATAGTATTGTACATCCTACATATTGGAATTAAATTGTATGCACATAATATAAATATCCGTTTTAGAATTGTCATTTTAAATAGTGATTTTGTTTACTAAATAATTTTCCACAGGTACGGTTCTCGTGGTCCTACGGAGGCTGATCAAATGACGTCCAGCCACAACTTCAAATACTATGGCTCGTACAAATGGAGTCCACCCAAGCATTAAAAAATGGCCACTTCTTTTCTTCGATTCGTTCAATCAGTTTTGTGAAATTTTGTTACAACAAAATAAGCATCATATTCATTACCAATTCCACATCAAGAAAATAGTCTCTAAAATATTTAATGCAAGTACTGGTTTGCTTACAAACGGATATTTTCCATTTGCTTCGATTTATATAGATTAGAAAATTCTATAATTTTTCTTTTTGGTTGTGGATATTTAATATTCAATATTCGTCTCGTATAAAATACATTCATCAACTTATTTTCTTGTTGTTAGTTGTGAATAGAAAGATGTATTTCCAAAGATATTCCTACGAAATTTATGTTGTATGTTCGTGGAGCAAGGCACAAATTTAAGAAAACAGAAAAACATATCATGCATGAATTCTTGAACAAATTACTTACAAACTATATAATATAAATATAAAATTATTATGTACTTTCGCTACAACTTAAAGACTGTGGTCACAACAATATATATTTCAATATTTCCAATTAACAGTCAGGTGAAAAACGTCCGGCAACAGAAAATTATACTACTACTTTCATGAATGCATAATACTACTTTACCTGAAATCAATTGTGTTGTGACAACCCATTGTCTTCTCAAATACTATGCTTGTCATCATGATATACAAGTATAATATAATCAATTAATGATTTCGAATCAAAATATTTAAAATGGTCTATTCACTTAAATACCGCATAAATACATATACATATACCTCTAATTGTTATGGGTAAAACATATACTGTTATTATGGTGCATAAATCTATTCTCCCGAATCCTGAAAAATAAAATAAATATAAATGATGACAGAAAGATGAATCAAAATTCCAGATAAATGACTAAACCCAAGTCCTTCCATTTATTTGATGTACATAGTCAAACCCGAGTGCAAATTCTAAACAAGTAAATAAAATTTACTTAATAAATGCATACCCATGTTCACAAAGCATAAACTTGTCCCTTATTGTGCCTTAGAGTACTTATATTATATTATATACTCTAAGCTTTGTACAGTGGGACTGAATGTCACTTGATTCGATTGCATGTATGCATGGGGAGTTGCCATGGTAATCCGATCGAAGTCAACAAACAAATCATAGCTCCGTGTATTTTTTGATTCCTCATCAGTCACCGCTATTTAAAACCGGTTCCTACTCAAAAGAAGGTAGTTTGCATTCTATCATTACAAATGAACATTCATACACATTTGAGAGTGCGTGAATTTTATTGAGTATTTAAAAAACGTGTTTCATTCCATTGAAGGATATATTTAAATGCTATTGCAACCTTTATTTATTCCATTCTGCGGTTTTTTAGTAGTTATTTTGTCTTCCTTTTTTGACTTTTATACTTCGAATTTTCTTTCTTTCGTTGTATTTGTGTACATGCAGTGAGTATTTTTTATAAATTGTTCTTGAGTTTTGGATTGTTATTCACCATTTTGTGACCATGTGGGCCAATTACTGTATTTTAAGTGTGTTCGTTAATTTGGTAACGCTCCAAATGGTCTCGACTAACGATCAACAGTTATTTAGTAAAAAGAATCGGCCACGACTTCGAAGGAGTAATTTGACGAAATATAGTTTTTATAAAATTGGATTCAATACAAAAGAGGTGGCTGGAAAAAACTATTCAAGTGTAAAAGACAATAAGGCGACAACGTACTTTCTACCCGGTTGTTCATGCGTCCCCAAAATTGAGGATTGTGACCTGGAATGCTGTTATTGTAAATTGGTAAGTTGTTTTGTTTGAATAGAGTATCTAACTAAGCAAATATTATACCCGGCGCGGTGGCGCTGCGGCATGCTGCGTTGCGTTGACTGTTGAATATGAAATTATGAATAATTGTGAATATAGGGCTGCCCGCTCCCGAAGAGTAGAGATAAAACTGAAAATCGGTCGACGTCAATGTACAAGAAAATGTGTAGGAACAATCATGGGAGTAAAAATAAAGTGGCCCTGACGATGTCGATGTTTCGTGAACGACAAAAGGAATTATTGTTAAAAAGAGTCATCTTGTCATGTGAAAGGCCGGAAGAGGCTGTGAATGCCCGAATGCCGTTATTTCAATTCATCTGTGTCTTCACTGATAATAGTATGAGCAGTTATCAGTATAATTCTCGACCGCCCGTACTCGATCTTGTTGGGATCACGAATTTACGCCAAATGAAGTACACGTGGACAGTTTTCCAAGCTTTCTACAATAACTGTCGTGCAGAGAAAAAGTCGGACGTCGTGGAATTGGAGCCCGAATTAATTACCGATGAACGCTACATGCTTTTACTTAGTGTTCGACAGCTATTTCAACTGACTCCACCATCATCCCCCCCGCCGCCTCATCTGAACTTTACACCGTCGAATCGAGATATATATTGCCTGAGGTAAGTGAAAGTGAAACATACTTATCCATCTATCTAATATATAGCGACTTACTTACTTAGCGACATATTTCCAGTTAAATATCTGATTATTTAATTACTTTAATTGATTGACGAGCCCCAAACATTTGTAGGCCTCCATGGGAATGTGCAGTTCTGCGGATCGAGTAGTATAATTGAAATAATGTATCATGTCATCTTCATCTTCATATTATTATTAAATTACAGTGACAGGAAAACGGATGGCGAAACATTAATTAACCAGGAAGGAAAGTTGCGTACGAAGCGGAATTCAGCCGACATTTTAGGTAACTTTATTCTTTATTCTTATTCTTTCTCTAGCTATTATTATGATGGGTTTTGACTGGCTAAATTTTGATATGCATTTAATAAGTACTAGATGAGATGGGCTAACAATAAGTAATACTTCTATCCATCCGAAACGACTGACCCTTTCCCATCTACAAAATCGACATGCCTTCGCAAAAATGGTTTGAAATGGAAATCCATTATATATGGTTTTCATTTTGAAATAATGCAAAGTTGGAGAGACAAAAAAGAGAGTGATTGATTGATTGTGGAAGGTTTTTATTTCTATATATGTAATGTATATATACAGACGGATAATGGCAGCATGCAATGCAGTGAGGAAATGAAAGTTGGGTATCCACAATAACAATATTCACTCAATATATTTTATATTTTATACTGAGGTCACTTTCATTGCGTTTTAATTTAAATGCATGACGGCGTGTATAAAGTATAGTATGGTATTGTCGTTATTTATATGAATATACTAACGATAAGTACTTACAATTAGTATCGTACTCATTGTCAGTAATCAATACTCATGCACATACTTAATACGTAATGTTGAAAACCCAAACAAATTATCAAGGTAGTCAATTTCTCTAAATACATAGCCGGTAAATGTTTTTTTTTTATCATATTACATAATAATATTATAAGGTATGTAAATAAGTTCAATTATTCATTCTTGAGGTACATTACTGATATGAATCTGTTTCCGAGTTTTGTTTCCAAATTCAAAGCACACAGATTAAACTTTGCACTATATACAGTTACTTACTTAAATCCAATCGATCGGTATTATTCGGAAGGTCAACACAAAAGTCGACGCCACAGTCAAATAAAATCCTAGTCAAACTTTTGTTACAATGAAGGAATTGCGTGATTTTTGTTAATAAAATGAAAAATATGGCAATGAAGAGTTGGGGGTGGGGAGTGAGGGGGAGGGGGAGGGGAGTGTTCTATCAAATACAATAAGATTACAACATGATCAGCATGACTAAATAATATTTTTAGTACAATAAATATCAAGTTGTGAGGAAATTAGGGGCTGGATTGTTTAAATGGCAGGTAGACAGGCAGGTTGGGGTGTAGGGAAAAGAATAAAGGAAAGAAAGGAGGGGGGAGTGTAAGTAAGTAAAAGTAATCTATATATGTACGTATTATATATATAATGATTATGTATATTGATTGGATGGCTAGAATGTGTAAAAAACTGTTCATCCCTCTCATCTGACACCTGACAATCAGTCGATCGGTCGGTCGGTCGACGGACAACGACGACCTATGAATGTATATTTTATGTACGAATACGCCCTTTTGAGTATAAAAATATATACAGATGCATTGACGACGACGACGACGACGACGAGGAAGGTGTCAGATGAGTGAGAACTATATGCAATAAAAAATCTTCAATATTCAAAGTTTCATATCTATCTAATTAATCGACCGACTTGCACTTACTAACCTTTTCTATGTTTCATATATATATATAGAATTATGTCCATAAGTAGTATTATTATTAATTAATTATTCATCACTATCACTATTTATACAGTGCAGGATTATCCGATCGTTTATCATAATAATATGTATTACCATAATTACCATTACCCTATAGCTATATTATTATATTTTTAGATTTATATTATGAAGGTGGGTTTAATATTACATTGATGATGATAATATCCACCTACAACTATTCGATAAAACATTCAAATTTCCATAATGATTATTATTATCAACTACTACTTATTGTTAGATAAGTAAGTATGTAAGTAAGTATATATTTAATAACATTCTGTCTCGGTGTGCTTGTTCATCTCTCGTGCCGATGTTTTCCTTATTCCGAAGGATCTTAACTCATTTTCATATTTGTACTTATTTCCATTCCTTGGGCATTAGATCAATTAGAGATCAGTAAATAATGCGTGTACTCGATCCATATTCGATATATCGTATAAGTATGTAAATACTCTAAATACATATTATTATGGGATTGATTCTACGCATAGACATTTTGAAAGTTATCCAGTATTTTGTATTGTGTGTAAATTGTAAATACGTGCTTACTTACTTACACACACAAAGTCACATTGCTTTGATAAATCTCACGATCACAACATACGATTGATAATATTTGATATTTGATATGACATTGACATGAATTAGCGACCCCACATGACATTGTGACTGTACTCCAATTATAATTAATATATGCGGAGGAGGCAGAGGACGACAAATCATACGTAATCAGACGTTTCTTATATAATTTATAGCCCCCAATTAATTGGGAGGTGACATTTAAATTATTCATCTTGCATTTTGAACCGTATCTATTTGTTGTAGATAGTTGGTGAGTAATAATACAATATATTCTGCTTTCTAATACCGTCGTCTTTAGAAAGCCCAGTGAGTTTTGTTCACAAATCCTGATTATTAAAAAACAACAAAAACAACAACAACGGGATCGACAGTCGTTAATGTTAATGTTAATAGTAAACTGAATCCAATGTGGGGATAATGTGGATATGATATATATATATATTTATATATATTTATATTTATGAAATGACAATACAAGCTACAACGTTTCATATTAATAACTATACAGAGATATAATATAATATAATATATTTATGTTTATATATTTATGTATGTGTTGTCCACTTGTCATACGATTATTTGTAGCTATCTTCTTTTCTTGATATGACGGTTCCAAATGCAGTATTTATGTATATGTAAATGCGCCTTGCATTTACACTTCTGTAAAACCGGAATTACTCAAAGTAATTCACTGCTGATATGTAAAGGCTCACATTGACTCGTTTCCAATGGTAGACAGACGGCCGTTTTCTCTTTCCCTTTCTCCTGCTTCGTTCTTCGTCGTCGTATATACTTACTAATAATAATAATAATAATGACGATAATAATGCACCACCGAGTAGGTTGTTGACATTGAGATTACCTACCCGTGGAATACGGACCTACCGAGAAGAATCTCCGTCTCTCTCCCACGTCCTCAAACAAACAAACGAACAAACAATCTATCGGTTATCCATTGATTCACTATCCTTCCATGGAAATAAATGTCATCAACTTAATTATGTTCTTTTCCAAGCACTAAATACACTGCAAACTGTTGCTTCGTCATTCTTCAAATCGTCATTTACGGAGACGTGCGTTCATTCCTTTGATATCGCACAATCAGTCCAGAGAGAGTCTTCACTGTTGTTATGTGCTGTTTGTACATAATTATCATAATAAATTGGAGTAATAAATAACCCTTCCCTCTGTCCCTGTCTGTCTCTGTCTCTGTCTCTGTCTCTGTCTCTGTCTCTGTCTCTGTCTCTTCTCAGTGCATAAACCTGGGAAATGATTAGACTATTGGACTGGAGGGAAACACAAAATAAAATCACCGTAACATGAGAGCTATGTTTACAACATAAACAAATGATTGGTAATTGTCTTTGATTTTCTGGTTTTCCTCACGCATGAACACCTACTCGTTTCATTCAACTATTTGTTCAAAATTTACGTGATCCAAATCATTCACGCTTTGAAATTAGAAATGATAATTTTATTCTTCTTTTGGTGATTCGTTCGTCATGGTGACGAATCGTGAGGGAGTGTGTTTGTGTTGGTGTTGTTGGGTGTGTTGATTGGGTGATGACATGTAGTTAGTTAGATGATGATGGGCAGGAGGAAACCCATGACGGACAAGCACTGCGTAGCCAGCGCAAACGTAACTCCAATTATTTCCAGAATTAAATTCCGTTCAAGTGCCCAACCCTTCCCGGCAGTATCATGTGGACAATACAATTGATCCAGTGGGGCCTGAAAAACACACAAACACATTACACCATCAATTTATACCATCGGTCCAATGGACAATTCCATTTGATTGTACTTTTTCATCAAGAATTCAAGTACATTTTCATGCCATCGCTATTCAGTTTATAAATAGAACCCGTGTTTTTTCTTCTGTAAGCAATATATTTCGGTTGTGGAGTAATCATAAAGATTGGTACTAGGCAAACGTATGGAGAAAGGCCTTTTTGATAGTATGTAGAATGTAGCAGGAGGATTTTTGAGGAATAAAATAAGGCTATGTTGGTCATTTCAGAATTTAAGACCCTGAAAAGTTAACTTGAACGACTTGAAGCTCCTCGAGAAAGTTTTCACGTTTGATGGGAAGGAAGAAAAGAGAAGGAAAAAAGGAATTCGTTCACGTTTTATTTAAAAGGAAGGTCCAATCGGGCGAGTCGTCGTGTCGTGACGTGACGTGACGTGTCATCATTACCATTACCAACGGAAAAGAGAAAGACATTTCCCGTACTTGAGAATGTCATTTTGATAGTCAAATAAAGCTTCATTTTTTCATATCCCAAAATATCATTTTTTACAATTAGTGTGCTGGAAAGTTTGTGTCAAAGTTGTCTCTGCCTTGCCTGTCAAAAACGAATCCTTTCTTGGAAAAGGTCAGGCATTGTAATAACAATAATAATAAAATGGGGACGGACGAAATGAAGGTGAAAGTGTTCATACGAGTAGATGGAGGAGGAGAAAGTCCTCACAGACGGACGGACAGACAGACAGCGTCTCTTTGCAATTTCCTCGAGGAGGAGAAAAGTCAGGACAAGGATTCCGTTCGTTTCCTTTTCATTTTTCATCATGTACCCAGGCCAGGCCAGACCTTTCATTCAGGTGTATCGCATCTCTTTCCATTCTATACATTACTTATGAGTAAGTACCTCCGAGTATTTGTAAGCATGAGCATGTCTGTCGGTGTCATGTGTCATGTACTTTTATTTTTCAACTTTCTTCCTCTTTGTCTCGATTCCAAAGATATTCCAACAGCGTTTGTAATTTGTATGCTAGATTCCGTACTTTTAACCCAAATTTGAAGAAACGTAACTCAATTGTCCATTCGAGTTTTGTCTCTGACTATGTTAAACTAATTTATTGAAACTAGAAGACGGAAATTTGGGCAAAATGTGGAATGGGTGAGTGAATGAGTGATTGAGTGAGTGAATGAGTCTCCTCCTCATAACGAAATAAGAGGAGGTATAGCAGACTATAGAGAAAGCTTTCCTGTACACAAGACGCACAGCACAGCTCGTCTACTTCTTGACTTGTGAAAGTCAAGTCGCCTGCTTCAGGTCGAGTTTTTGGCGAAGACTCGACGTAAAGCTCTAAGTCTACTTGTCTAATGTCTACTTCTAGCTAATCTATCTGTACATGTACATTGTACATACAGCAGGCAGGAGGAGGTTGTTTAAACATTTGTGGTGGAAGTGGAAGTGGAAGGTGTATTTGAGGCGTATCAAAGTAGGTTAAGTACACTGAAAATCTATAGGATATATTTCGAGCATATCCCAGTTCGGACGGACAAACATCTTCCAACAAAAGTTACTTTCTGAATTTGAATTCGGGTGAAAAGTTGTAACAAATGTGGAGATGGCAAAATAAAATAAAATAAAAAAAACAACAAGAAGAGGGATGATGATGGTGTAAGTAAGTAAGGAGGAATGGAATGGAAGAATGCGAATTGTGACATCGTATATGTAAATATCAAATTATATGCAACAAAATATCGATCCACTGAATATTTTACGTGAAACCGGATTTTCTCCACAGAATACTGTTGGAGCTTGTTGGTTGCCTCCTCCTAACTGCTCCTGCTGCTCCTGCTGCTCCTCCTCCTGTTGTTGTTGTAGTCGTATAGGGAAATAGGAATAAACTATACGAGAAAGGATAGGGAATCTAATCTCTCTTACATACTTACATATCATTTGCTATGGGATATCTCATCATTCCCAGTTCCAGCAGCCGCAGGTATCCAAATGTTCTCATCTTATACCTTTTCCATGTACAAATATCACACAACCGTCCGTCCGTCCAATAAATTAACAAACTGTGTGGACCAAAAAAATCTCTAAGAAATCCTCAGTGTTTTCAGTGAATCCCTAAAGGCTTTCTGCACTGTGCTCTGAATGTACGGAGGGTATCTTACCTACATTTACATATCTGTATTGACGCTATTCCATGTACTTTATTACGATAAATACGGATATTAACTGTCTTGACAAGTCTCATAACGTAACGTAACTACATAGTATTAATATTAATATTAATAGAGTTTCCTCCTTGTGCCTCAACTAACAAAAGTGTAGATCTGAAAATACAGTGGGCATATACTTGTAGGTAATGTAGTGAGTGAATGAGCGAGTGAGTGAGTGAGTGGGATATGTTTTCATGTTTTACTCCCAAGTTCAGTTCAGTCACTTTAGGACTTGAAGAGACGTCGGGAATAAATGGAGATTTATCCAAATTCTCGGGGAAAGACAAAGGGAATGAGTAAAAGTATGCACAGATAAGCCACGACACTCGGCCGACGACGGAGTGGTCCGTTAATTTAATAACGAAATCCGTTTACATTGCTTTTTACAGTGTGCTGCTTCCTGCTTTCTCTCATCCATCCATAAAAGTAGACATTCTATCCGAACGAGTACTCTAAGCAAATGAGTTGCAGATTTTATCATCGAGGGAGAGAGAAAGAAGAAGAAGAAGTAAAAGAAGAAGAGGGACTCTCACTCACTCATTTCCCTACATATCCATATCCATAGATACTAAAGGTAAGAACGTAGAAAGGTGAAGAACTGTGTAGAGTTAGGCATACATAGATACATACAACTATGACTATACATTCTGTAGAGTGTGCACTAATGGAAGAGGTTGAACCACTCGCAGAGGATACCGTCAAATTAATTTACTTTGTACGGATATGAATGTGACATAACTTGTCCAAAGTCTTGTCTTGACGGCATACAAAACATGGAGTGGAGTTGCTGTAGCGAGAACGCCTTTTATCCTCCGGGATTGTTCTCATGCAAAAAATGCAATACATGACGAAAACGAAAGTACAGAAAATCTTGCTTCCAATCTCTCGACCATTGACAAAATGAATAGAAAGCAAGAGAGCGAGAGAAAGAGAAAGAGAGAGAATGAGTATGGCGCTATACTATAAAGAAAGCTAAAAAGTAGCCGTCTATTAAAATGAATGAAGGATTGTTGACTGAATGGCTGTCCTGGGAGTGAGGAGAGAGAGAGAGAGAGAGTCCTCACTCACACACACACACACACACTGTGTTCGTTCCCAGTCCTACTGGAGTTCATGAATCTAATTTAAGGGACACTCACTCTGGAGGAGTCTCTTGAAATTTATGGTCCAAGCCTCTATTTTGCACATTCATTGATCTTCTTCACTCCAACTCGAACAACTTTTACTCCGAATTTCGTTCGTGTAAACAAAGTGACAGACACACTATCGATTGGCCACTGCTTCCTTGCGAAAATAGATACATAAATACGATATGAATGCCCATCCATCCAGAGTGACTATACCCCACCCATTCCCCTCCACCCCCCATTTTATCTAGTCTACTCTGAACGGCTGTTGTGTTTTTGTGGGGGGTGGAGGGGGAGGGAGGAGAGGGAATACAAGATATTCGGGGTCATGGAGATAGTGCAAGAATCAATGAATCCTAGTTTATTATTAGTTATCCTGTGGAAGAGGAAAGGAAAGATTGGCAGGGGAAAAGTATGGGCCCTGTTTTGAGCGAGGATGATTGCAATGGTGGTTCAAAGTTGAAAGTAGGATTCAGATTCAGATATGTATGTGTGAGGAATAAGGACGATGAATGAATGAATGAATAAAAGTAGATAATGGAGGAGATGATGGATTGGATGATGAGGAATGAATGAATGAATGAGGGCTTACTTGTTTGACCATGTACTCGTGACGGCCCTTCTCTGACCAGCACTTGGTTTTCAAAACGATGTGGTTGACCTTGTCATTATTCGTTTGGGATGCTTTCAACATCCATTGCTTGTACCAGAGCAGGTCACAGTCACACTGCAGAGGATTGTCTGTCCACAACAACAAAACAAACACACGATTAACATCATTCATCCATTCGGTTGTCCGGACAATATCATAACTTCACATCATCCATATTAATTATTAAACCTACACTTTTCCATCAATACATTTTCCTATGCAACAGAAGACAGAATCAGAACGATTTGGAAAAATTGCTACAGAGATGTACATATGTAAAAAACGGTGAGAGATCGTCATAGTCATAGTCCTCGTTGTAATCGCGTATAATAATTCCAACGACTCGCATCTAAACGCGTTCGAGTAAAAGTTAGGCTATAAAGTACTATAAACCACAATAATCGGGAATTCCATGAACAGCTCACGCCATGTTTGTACAGCTGCTGCTGCTGCTGAGTGAAAACAGAGGTTGAAAGGCCGAAAACCGAGACGGGCGGTTGTTTAGATTTCAATCTAAATGTAAACCTTGCGTTTACATTATCAAATCTATCGATTATGGAAAACAATTATTCGGACTCTTGTCTGTCTGTCTGTCTGTCTGTTAGTATCCATGGGCACGGATGAAAAGAGGAGATAATGTATGGAGAATGTATACACATAATATATTGATAATGGGAATTTAAGTTGGCCAGGAGAGTCGGCGGGCTGGCGGGCGGAGAGAGAGGAAAGGAGAGGATGATGATGAGATGGGATGCGTTGAGATGAGATGAGATGAGCGGTCCGCTCGGATAAGGTTTTCCCCTTTCTCATACCGAGAAAGGGGAAAACCTGGACAATAAAACTCGTTGAGTCTTGATACGATCGATTGGTTGGGATCTTCGTGGGAATTCAGGTCAGCCGACACAAAAAAAACCCCGTCGACTTTTTTCTTGGAAAGCAAGCAAGGAAATTAAACTAATCTAATTTTTTGACCCTCCATTTGTTAGGTTTCAAATGGCTTGTTTCCTTTTTCCTTTGGTTCGGTTCGGTTCGTGTCTGCTCACATCAATGTTTTCCCTTTCTTTCTTTCTTTCTTTCTTTCTTTTCTCTCTTCTCGCTCGCTCGCTCTCCTTTCTATCGTTTTTTCTTTCTGTGCCATACCCGCGGAAAACAAACAGAGGAGGAGAGTAAACTTGGAATGGGTTCGTTTTCCTTCCTTCCGTGTAGTCAATCATAATTGAATTTCCGGTTCGTTGTAAATCCAGATAAGGATTATTACGTAGTCCATACGGCAATCGCTCGCTCCCTTTCATTCGCTCCTCCATTCTCAATCCTATTCGCTATAATGCTGTGTGAACATCATGGAGAATTGAGTAACAACGAAACTAACGATAAGAACATTGTGTAAGAATACGAATACGAATTCGAATACGTACGTTGTCCACAATTTGCAACCTGCAATAATAATTTTTGGCGGCATTCCTCTTGCATGCAAATGAGCAGCTCGCTCTGGCCTTTCACCATTGATCATAACGAACGTACGTTGTGAGTATATAATATTTATATTTATGTAGGTATCGTATATCGTATGTATATTTGATTTGTTGGGGGCTGGGGCGCCTCTCTCTCCAGCTGCCCCGCTTCCAAAACTTTACGCAGCTTTTAATCTGTGTTCGGGAGGAATTCCTCTAAAGTAGGGAAGAGATGGCTGGCGATAGGTATGTAAAATGTACGATATATAAACCGATCATACCTATAGACAGATCAGACAGGAGACAGAGTGAGTGAGTTGAGTTGAGTTGAGTTGAGTTGAGTAGTCTGCACACTACAACTTGCCCGTTCCGTAGATATATTTATATAACTATGTCTTTGCTATTATATGAAGCTGTTACGAATTCATGAGTCGAAAGCTGTTAAATTTTACGCCTTTCCGACTCCGTTGTTATTCCTATATACATAGAATGGAATGGATACTCCATAAATTGGGATATTCAGTCAATAGTGCACTCGCATAGCTCAACACCAAGAAAAGGAGAGAGATAGAAACAGACGGATGGACGGACGGCAATTCCCGAATTATCTTAGTGTCATGCATTTGAAGGGAAAATTTAAGGTGCGCTTCCTTCAAATGTCTGTCAATCTGTCTGTCTGTCTGTCTGTCTGTGTGTAGGTTCAGTGGAGTTGACTTGTTAGCTGGAAAAAACGGGCGCGAGAAAATGTGTGGCAGTGGAGTTTTGTGTGTGTCTGTGTGTTTGTTTATGTGTGGGAAACTTACCGTGAACGTCGATGACTTGCACTGTCTCAATGATGGACTGAAATACGTCACGTGGCACATGTTTGATTCCATTATTACTGAGAGAAAGCGTCTCCAATGAATGCATGTCAGAGAAGACGGACATGGGCAACGAATCGATCCTGTACGTACACACGAAACACACGAAACAAAGAAACAAACACAACGTTAGACGAATAAATGTCCTACAAACGAACCACACAATCACCATATTTGCGTTCCTTCACACTCGCACGTTCGCATATTTCAATATCTACATTTATGAAATAAAATACATATTGCCAACTTCCAAATTACGACTGTCGTTGAAATATAGAATTTGGCCTTTGTCTGCGCTTTCTTGACGGTTTAGACTTGAGGGTGTGTACTTTCACAATTCCTGATACGAATCACTCGGGCGGGTTTATCGTTTATCGTTTACGGTTTATCAAACAAATACAATAATAATAATATCAGTACATAATAATATGTATTTCCATGGAGCAGCTCTCAAATGCGATAATTATCAGTCCCGCCCGAACGAGAAGCTTGAGAATATCGTTCCGAGGTCAATGAACATGGAATTGAACTCGAAACGATAGTTTGAGAGGAAAAAATGTAATGGGCAGACAAAAGGGGAACTACCGATTATTTTGAAGGTAGAGGAATTTGATGGTGTTTCCAAAGTCATCGAATGCGTCCTCTCTGATTTCCGAAATGTTGTTGGACTTGATATCAAATTCTCGGAGTTTATGCATTCCGCGCAGGGAATTCGATGGAATCTCTTTGATGCTGTTATTCCCTAATTTCAACCACTCCAATTTCTCTGCAACATACAAACAAAGACACAAACAAACGACCATTTAATTTATTTGATTGTCCAACTTCAATTTGTTTCTCCATTGACATTTGAAACAAGGATTTTCAGAATGTCCGTTCCCAACGGATAGTTAATGGCAAATTTCAGTTTCGTAATAAAGTATTATTGTACATTCCGTGAGAATCGCGTGTGTAGACTCGCCATGGACATGACAACAAGTGAAATAGACATTTAGTCATTTTATGGGGTTTATCGATCGAGTTGCAAAGGAGTTGGATTGTATCGGGAAATGGGAAGTGAATGCGGATGTGGATGCGGATGCGGATGCGGATGGACAAAGGTAAAGAAGACTAAAACGGTGGAGGAGGAGGAGGCGGAGGAGGAGGATTGATTAGATAAATATGGTGGTGAGT
Organism: Gisinianus flammeolus; assembly: GCA_034699125.1. Taxonomy (NCBI): domain Eukaryota; kingdom Metazoa; phylum Arthropoda; class Collembola; order Symphypleona; family Katiannidae; genus Gisinianus; species Gisinianus flammeolus. Next base: position 46,468 of record JAIUND010000208.1, on the reverse strand, counting down.
GCATGAGGAGACAGGCAGACAGACAGACTCACCTTCAAGTTCTTTGAAGGCTTTGTCATCTATTCGTACGATTTTATTGGATTCCAAATCCAAGGAACTCATCCTTGAGAGTGACCTGAAGACAAACGCTCCCAATTCCATTATCTGATTATGCCCCAATTTCAACGTGTCCAAGTTCTTCAACCCTATACGTAGTTTCCATAAAAAGAGCAACATCAGATAAATCCTCGCCTTTCAAGGCGACATGTCAATTGCATTGAGGGTGGGGGTGGGGGGAAATAGAGAGCGAAATGTCGTACCATTGAAATCGGATTCGGAGATGGTGTCGATTAGATTTTCTTGCAAGTCCAAGATGCTCAAATTGGGGAGTTTTGATATGGCTCGTATGGGGACGGCATTCAACTTGTTGCCTCCCAAATTCAAGATGACCAACTCCCTGCAAACACAAACACACACATGTAAACATGTTTAAACACTGTTTAAACTTTAAATGCACACACCTACGGTACACACTACACTACACACACGGGGAGAATAAAAGTAAAGAAAGTACTTATTGTTAGTGGCTCTCTATCAAATTAATAATAATTCCCTCTTGCCCTAACCAAAACTAAACTCTAAATTGATGGTGCGAGTTGAAATGGGATATTTCCTCAAATTCGCATCACGTTTAAACTGGAGGCTAATTTGTATGGAATTCTTTCTCTCCACCCAAGAAATATTGCCTTTCCATTCCTTCCTTCATTCCTTCCTCCCTCCAATTATTTGTACAATAATTTTATATGGAGAGCTGGATTTAGAGTTGGATGTGGATTGTGTGGATGGATTGGACTGGATTGGATTGGATGGTCTGTCTCTCTCTCTGTTTCATTTCATCTCATCTTATCCCAAATTCCTCACCAAGCCCTGGCAACATTGCTAATTTATTACAGTTTTACTATTCCTTCGTCAGTTTTATTCGAATGCCATCTCAAAAACGTGTGCCTTTGCATGCCATGGCCATTCCATGCCATTATTATCCAAATGCTGTTGGACTCGATGGAAAATGCTTCATTCGTTAAATTAATGGGCTGTCGTAACTTTCTCTTGCCCGAGTTTTCGTGGACGGACGGACGGAAAGGAACCCGCCGATATCGCTCCAAATGAGCGATAATAAAATGACGGGAATTCAATTTTAACGGTCTCCACACGCTTTAGCCAACATCTGATCAAGAATTCTCCCCCCTCCCTCCCCCCTTGTTTTTTTATATATTTTTTGGCATTCTTCCGCGTGGAACATGGAGCATGTAGGATATGTCGAGATTAAAGGCATGAGCTACGGCTACATGCAACTAGTCCAACTGGTATGCCAGCCAGTGAGCCAGTCAGTCAGTCATCTATCTAGCGAATGAGCCCCACTGAATTTTGGAAGTAGGATTTTCGGGATTGGGATAAACTTTTCTTCTCTTTCTCCTTCGCCTCCATTTCCATTCCATAAATACCAAAGTTACGGACTCGAGTAGTTGTTTTTATATAGGAAATTTCATGACTTGTTGGCTGTCGGCATGGCTAATTGATTGCCCAAATGTTGATGGGATAGGAGTAGAAAATAAATGGGAGGGAAATGGAAATGGAAATGAGTTTACTTTTCAACACCCTTGAAGGCATTTGGATCGATCGTTCTGATGGAGTTGGCGTAGATGGTCAAACGCTGGAGTTGTGTCATTCCCTCAAACGCTTTCTCCGGGATCGTCGTGATGTTGTTGTGATTCAAATTGAGGACTCGCGTTGTGGAAAGGCGCGACAGAGCATGACTCGGAATATTCGTGATGAGATTTGAAATCAATTCCAGTAAATCCTGTCGTCATCAGTCCCATTGAACATTGAATTTCCATACCAAAAACACAAAACATTAATACGGGAGGAATTAAAGTTAAAGTTAAAGTTGTCGGAGGATGAATAGAATAGAATAGAATAGAATAATCTCCATCACAATCACAATCTCTATCGCCGCCAATAATGTAAATGTAATTGTCCTTACCAATTTGGTTGCGAGGGCGGTGAGGGAATCTTCCCCCAAAATCCGCAAGTTCGTGCTGCTAATGATCAAATGACGGATGTCCATCCCTAAACAAACAGGAGAAACAACAAGAGTGATCAATTCACTTATAGATAGAGAAATAGAGATCAAGTAGACGATAGAACATGCAATTGAGGTGAACCACGTGCGCATATTTGCACTCGGATGAATCCACTTCCTGCTGCTCATTCCAACCAACTCAACCAACCAATCAAGCACCACAAAATGAATGAATGAATGAACTTATGGACGGACGGATGGAATGAAGGACTTGCATAATGCATAATACATACATAATGCAGGATGATAAAAGTTGATGGGGTTGGCATTCAATCACAATCTCAATATTCCATTTCCGTTGTCAAACATAAATCTGCAACTGTTTCTTAAATGCGCATTCACTGAGGAGTGAGGAGTGTAGGGAGTGGGTAGTGGGGAGTGAGGGGGGACTTACACCCAAACCACATTTTGTTCATTGTTTATTGTGCCTGTCGGTTTATTTCGATCGAGGAGTAGAAAGTGAGGAGTGGGGGGGGGGGGGGAGGGGGAGGGGGGCTGCGGTTTCGGCGAGTATTTTCATTCTCTGACTTGTGATGATTGTGTGTCGTGAATGGATTGAATGGATGGATGTGTTGTGTTGTATTGTGTATTTGCTTACCCATGAAGATGTGGTCGGGGAGTCTCGGCATATTGTTCGTTCGTAGCGTTAGGTATGAAATCACAGTTCCGTGACTTTGTTTGAAAACGTTCATGGCGGCATGGACTTTCTCCGTATTCGAGTGTTCACAATTGATGACCAAGCCCTTTGTCTTGACTTGACACGTACCTACAATCCAATACAATCCAATACAATCTAATACAATTCAATACAATTCAATACAATACCACCACAAAAAGAGAACAGAGAGAAATGGGAAGATGAAATGGAGGCCAGTCGTGAATTAATAAATAAAGCAAATATGTAAAGAAAGATATGGATGTGGATGAATGAATGAATGAATGACTTACACGGAGCGACGTTGGATGGGCACAAGTTCCGTCCCAAACTGGACTCGGTCATGAGGAGTCCCATGACGGCGATGACGTACAACCAGGAGGAGTGGCCCCCCTTCATTTCCACCACCACCAACCAACCACTTTGAAAAAACAATCCTTTTCTCCTTTCTCCAATCCTTTTCTGTCCTTTCGATTCTTCGTGTGCTCACATCACACCGGCCACATCGCAACTGGAGGAGCAGACAAACAACCTACAATAATCCACATTCACATCAAAAATCACTCACCAAATCTCGGCAATGCAATGCAGCGCAACGCAACGCAACATGAACACATGGAGTGTCTGCCACACAATGACACAACACAACACAACACACAATAACAATCAAGCGCCTCACATTTCTCTCGTCCCTTAAATATCACTTGTTTTTGTACACATGAGAGATTGTGTACTTTTATTTCAATTCATTTCTCGGGGGGAGAGGAAATTTGTGGAGTTTAGTGAGTACTGGATGTAGGCATGTAAGATACTTGTTCCATTTGTCACTCACACGTCTCACTTCACTTTCACTTCAATGCACTGCACTGCCATGCAATATCTCAATGTGGATTTTGCAAGATATTCCACCACGACGACACACAATCTCACCAGCTTAAACTTTTTCGGGCGCGGAGATTGCCTCGGATGGATGGACGGCTACTCCAATTTCCAATTCATTCTGACGACTTTACGCTAGTGCAATAAAATGTGGGCACGAGATGTACGAATATGTGCATGAATGAATCGGAATGGATTGAATGGATCCCAATGCCAATGCCAATGCCAATTCCAATGCCAATTCCAATTCCAATAATAGCAACCAGTTGGGCTCAATGCAGAGCACGAGCAGTTGGAATCACGTGCAACAAGTCCATCCGAATTTCATAATAATAATTATGACGCCATAGATTGAGAGAGAGAGCGAGAGAGAGAGAGAGAGAGCATGGAAAGGATGGATGTGGATATTCCTAGTTATTGGCTGGATTGGCTAGTTATTGGAACGGGATGGAGATCCCGTTCCAAATCGCAAGCGTAATTCCTCGACAAGTTCATCGTCATCGCATTTATTGTTTATTTGCATATCAGGTAATACTTGAGGAATTTCTTTTGAGCCTCGCATTAACTGCTATGCCAATGAAAAGCAAAGCAATGTATTTGTTTGGCTATAAGGAGGCAGAGCCAGGGAGAGAGAGAGACAGAACCAGATGGAGTCGAATGAAAAGGATGAAAAATCCAGTCCACGATTACCCGATTTGATGTCCTAATTAACTCACTGTTGCCACGTTTCCATCCGTCTTTATATTGATTGACCAAGACGGAACAAAGTTTGGGACTCGTCTGCAACTCTTTTTTCCGTTTTTTGTATGGAAAGGCGCGTTACGGTGTTTACTTTTATGGCACCCACTGGACGAATAAACAACACAGAAACCACGAAAAACGGAGAGGGGAAAGGAATGTCGGGGGTGGGGAGAAAGGAACCACCCAACCGCATGCCTCCCATCCCTGACTTGCTCCACAAAGGAAAAGATGAGAATGGGGAAAAGCATTATCTCCACCGAGGATTTCTCTAGAGAACTCATTCATCCGAATTGGCCAACAGAGAGAAACTGAGAGAAATGAAAGAAAGAAATGGAGAAATTGAGGGAAAGAGATGGAGGAAATGGAGGAAACCCCGTCATAAACGTTTGCCCATATTCCGTCTCTGTCATCCATCTTCCACACCCACACCAACCGTCTCCTTCGCTGTCTCATCTCAACTATTTCAAAATGGATAGAAAGAACCGAGCGAGCGGGCATTCCTGTTGTCGTGTCTAATTAATGGAGGTTGGCTTGGCTTGGCTTGGGAGGAGAACGAGGAGGCGAATCAATTAGTTGTCACAGCCAACAAAGAACCCAAAGTAGAGCTTGCAAACATCCATTACGTTTTCGGGTTCGCATGGGTCACCAACGACAAATGCCATGCAACTAGTTGTACCCAAATAAATCTGTTGGATTTCATTCCCGTTCTCCTCTCTCTCTCTTCTCTCTCTCTCTTCCTCTTTCTTTTTCTTTATCTTGGCCAATTCCCAATCCAAAATCCAAGGTTTTTTTGTAGATTCACGTGAAGCTTTTGTTACATTTTGATTTCTGGCGGTGTAGGACCGTTCTCTACAGATACGATTAATTGAATGGATCGTCTTCCAAATCCATTAAGCCAGCAGGATTTAGTTAACAGTGAGGATCGTCTGTTCATATTCATCCTATATTCTCTCTATTTCTCTCGCTCTCTTCCTCAACACGGTTTGTATCCGTGGCTTCTTCTTCTAGGATTGTTTAAAGGAACGGGGACGGACGGGAGCTGTAGGCAACAGGAGCAAGAACCAGGACACAATACAAACTGAACTCGGCCATAGCGAATAGTTTTGGAATCGGGTTGTTGTTGATTGGATGGATGGGAAATGGGAAATGGGATGGATGAACGGATGGATGGATGCAACAAGTAGAGGAGAGAATCCCCCCGGGGAAAGTCGCCCGGACGTTCCATATTAAATTAATCTGTTTTCGGTTTATCTGGGGAGGAAATTGTCGATGAGGAATGAATGAATGAATGAATGAGAGAGAATAAAAGAGAGAGATTTGAGTAAGTAGAACTGAACTGCATGTTTTTGTCCGCCTCAGTTGAGAGTTGAGAGTTACCAAGGACAAAGTGGATAAAAGTAAAGTAAACATAGTGCACCAACCAAACAACCAAACAACCAAGACATCGACTCCAAACTGGTCGAGATTTTAAACTTTTCCATCTGTTTACACGATCCCGATGATTTTTGTAGGCAGAGTCATGTCGATTCATCGGGGATTTAATTTCCAAATTTTCCCTTGTGTCATCCACGAAAAGGGATTGAAAAAAAACCAAAGGAGCAGAATCGACGACAGGAATCGTGCGCAAATTTAAATTGAAAGAAATTATTCTCTTTGAAATTGCAGCGATAGAGATGTGGGCGAGATCGGGATTTCTTGAGTTCGAGTTCAGAGGAATTGGTGATTTGCTTATCCCCCTTCCCCCCTCCCCCTCTCCCTTCCCCTCCTCCCCACACCCCACATTCCCATTTAATCCCCACCAAAAGGAGTTGTGAGTCTGTTGAGACTGAGACTGTTCTCAAGAATGTCATCGGTTGTGAAACGTTGTTGAACGTTTCATCCAACATTTTATCGTATCCTTTTTACGTACTTTGCTGGCCGTTGTCATCCACTTTCCACTTTCCAATTGCAACTCTCACTTTAAAATGTAAACATTTAAAATGACGCGTAGCAAATCTTCATCGTTCTCTGTCTGCTATGTATTTTCTCTAAAAGTAATCTCGAGGATGAAAAGGAATAAGCGAACGAGCGAGCAAGCGAACCGACAAAACCCACCGATTGAGTAATCTAAACTCGATGTTTACACGAACAACTTGGCCGTTATACAGAATAGAGGAATTATACGGCGAGAAGGCGGGAAAATCCATGATAGAACCAGTTGCTTGAAGCAACTCGCTTCCCCTCCCCATCCCCCCTCCCCCCTTTCCTCTATCTATTTCTATTCACTCAACTTCGCCATTCCAGGCAGAGTCGAGCTCAACGTATTTAAGCTTTCGGAAATAGAAAGTTGAGTTGGTAAATCCTTAGGACGCAGGTGGTAAATGACTACACAGTAAACGAACGAGAGCGAGAGCGAGACAGCTACAGCTAGGTCATTTTCATCAGCGCACCCATCACTTTCCACTGAGACTTTCGACCACCAGTGGAAATTACGTGCCATTTCTGTCTCTCTCTCTTTTCTGTTCGCTTTCTATTCATTCTGTTATCTTTAGAGAGTCTGCTCCCCACCCGACCCCACCCCACATCCATTCCCCTCATTCTCCCCACCCACCCAGATATTCCCGAGGTTTGCAGAGCAGTAAAATCTAGTGCAGCTGTTAATGATGAGAAACTTGTCGAGTTTGGAGGAGGGCTCAACGCTATTAAGACTTTTTCAGAGTATAGAATGTTGATAGTAATGGTCCTGATTCTGCAGTCGGCATTCTCTATTCTCTATGACATTTCTCACATTCTCTCTCTCTCTTTCTCTCTCTCCACTTTTCTTCCGTCCAACTACTTTGTCCATCTTTCTCAGTGGGTCGGTCGGTCTGTCGGTGATTTCCCACTTCCAGCGAAGCAACCAATGTCATTTCAGCCCGAATACTTATAATTATAATGATGGGCATAATGAAGAGAATTGAGGGATGGAATCAATGACCCATCACATGGAAGACTCCTCCAACAATTCCACTTAAATGCTCGACTTGTCAATTAAAAAAATGATGACTGCAAGTGGAATCTTCACAAATAACCGGGATTAATTAAATGAGGATTCTCAAAGGCCGCTCGTGTACTTGACCAATCGCGTCCCGGGTTTCCGGCGTTTGAAATTGTGGATGGTATCTTATAAATTGATGGCGACATATGCGGATGTGTATCGGTAGCACATCCGCCTCCACCAACAACACTCGATTAAACCCATCAATGAAATCTTCAATGAAATCTGAAGATTGGCTTGGATGGATCACTCTACAAGTGTGTGTCCTTTTATCCCTCCCTCCCCCTCCCCCCCTCCCCCTCCCTCCCTCGCCCTCCTTCCTTCCTTCAGACTTGCATTTACACAGGGAAACTCATTTCACATCTTCCGAAGGCATTTACATTCTTGTACTCTTCGGATTAGCGTTTGTTTATTTGGATGTGTGTACGGAGTGGGCGAGGAGACGAGATGCGACGACGACGGATGAGGACAAACAATTTCATGTCAGAGCAACGCAACTCGAGTCGCAGCAGACCGTATAAGTATCATCATGATGCAATTGATGCATGCCATCTATGCTCTGCTGTGCAGCCAGGAAATTGGATTTTATATAATTATGCAAATGAAGAGGCAACACAACACAACAAAACACAATACAAGACGGCGATTGTGTTCAAGGCCAACGAAAGTTAAGATAAGATTCCCCATCGGGAATACTGATGAAGGAACGAATATGTAGGCGATTCCCCAGGGCCAGGCTTCTTGACTAATGAATTTGATGAGAAGGAGGAGGAAGGAATTATTATGATGATGATGATGATGAGGGACAGACAGACCCTCATTAAGGCCCTTTCCTTTCCTCCCATGTAAGGATAGTCCAAGCAAAACTCTGAATGCAACTCAGAATGAGGAAAACTTGAAACCGGCCGGCCGGCCGTTTTCATCCTCCAGCCTGTCGTCGTCATTAGGAGTTACATAAATGATTGCTGTTGGTTATTGTAAAGACGGATTGCTCAAGAGTCTCCATGTAAATTTAGGTAAACAGAGCAGGAACTGCTAAATGCCTGAATGCAAAGCGTAGAGAAACGTTTGAGGAGTTCGGAATCTTTCTCTTCCTTTCTTCCTCTTGAATGGATTTTATCATAACGTTCAGTCCGTCGTCCAATCAAATCCCAAATCGTGTGAGCACATAGAAACGAGGAGTACATGCAAATCCGTGAAGGGAACCAACAACAACAAAGGTTTGCACTAGCAAAAAGAATTCAAGCTGGTGGGGAGGAGAAAGCGGGGTTGGGAGGAGGGGAAAGTGGGGCGGGGTGGGGAGAGTTATGGCGAAAGTGCCAACAAATACTCGAGAGTTGTAACAACTAAAATGTGTAAAACAGTTTGGATGGATTTATATCGTCAGAGAAAGAGAGAGAAAGAGAGTGAGAGAAAGAGAGAGAGAGTGAGAGAGAGAGTGAGAGAGAGAGTGAGAGAGAGAGAGAGAGAACCAAAGCGTGGAGCTTGCCTCTCCGTAAAAAGTGTGGTTGAATATGTAAATGTCAAGTGGGGAACGAATGTGAAGTGAGTGGATGGATGGAAATTGAGAGAACGAGCGAAAAATGAAAGGAAAGCCAAAAGAAGTTTCCTTTTTTACAACCCAACAAATAACAAATAAACTCATGGAATTGTAGTGAGGAGAGGCGAGATGGAGAGACGGTGGGGGGGGGGGGTCGAACCCCGATCCGATTATGTCGCATAATGTCTCAGTCCGTGTTCCTCCCGTCGCACTCCTCGTATAAGATGCAAAAGGAAATGGATGAGGATATACGTAATAATATAATACAATATAAACATAAACACATATTAATCAATCCATATTGACAAAAACAACGAATGTTTCGGGAGGAGATTTCTTCATTCCTCAAATGAGAATGCGTGTGCAAATCTCGTCGTAAAAAGTTCAAGTAACGTTCAAGCCTCTTTTCTTTTCTTCTCTTTCCCTCTGCGCCCACCCCCCACCCCCGCCCCCGCCCCACCCCCCATGTCTGTCTGTCTTTAACGAAGCAATCCAAATTCAGAGGGTCCGCGTTCGTTGTCATGTCTGATTACAACTCGTAAAATTCCTGACTATTCCATTTGTTCTTGGGCTATTCCATTTGTTTTTGGAGGAAAAGTGAAAAAACAAACGTGGATTCAGATTCGAGAAAAAGTTGGCTAATTAAATGTTAAATGCAATGCGTCTTCTCGCAACGGAAGAACGAGTATTAATTGGCATCTCCCTCACTCACTCGCTCGCTTTCCCGTTAACTTTCCCCTTACTTTCCCTGCTCCGGCTGGAACAAGGTGGAATGTAATGTAATGTAAGGAGAGAGCAGGAAGGAAGTGAGGAGAAAGGCAAACATGGATGTATAGCAGACTATGTATGTACCTCTGAATGAATGTGCATGGATGACAATGAGATGAGAGCGTAAAGAGAAAGGCGAGGGCCAGGATTCCTCCGTCAGCGTCAGCACACGGATTGATTTGATGAATTCACAGGTTGCGTTTCCTTTATTCCTTTACATATTTGATATTGGTAGTCATGCATTGAGGAGACGAGAAAAGAGAAGCACAGAAGAACAAGGCAACGCAACGCAACATGAACAAACCAACAACCAAGTTCATCAACATTATTAGGCAACGAGCTGATTTACACTTTCATTGTTTCTCCAATCAATCTCGAATTTCTACGCTGTCAAGTTCAATGTGGAGGAGACCGACCCACCGACCGACCACAGACACAGAAAAGTGAGGTTTGATGAAGGAAACTTGGGGGATTACAATGAACGAGTAGACAGATAGCAATGATGATGGAGGGAATTGGGGGGTTGGGGGTGGGTGGGTGGGTTTAGGATCATTAAGAACGAACGAACGTGACGCCATTCCTCCTCCTCCGATAGTTAATCGACTCGTAATGAGACTAACGCAACACCGCAATCCGTTTCCAATCCGTCATTTGTTTATCCATATTTCGGATGTTGAGAAACATCAGAAGGAGAATTGAAATTAGAAAACCAAATAAACAAGTGGAAACGTGCACATTTCGGAAACTGTGGAAATTGAACTGGGAAATTCGGACGAGTGACGGAGAGCTATTGCTATTGCTAATGCTAATGCTCTGTCGTCTGCCGCCGTGAAATATCATTATTGTTCGTATTGCCAAATGTAAGATTGGTGTGTTTGTGTGTGGGATCATTCATGGGATGTCCATAGATGTGGACGCGTGCATGCAGAGTGAGAGAGTGAGCTAATGAAAAGGGAGAGCCAGCCAGCCGTTTTGCATCTCACAAATCCCAAATCCCAACCGACACATCTCAATCGGAGGAATAGCCCATTCATTCCCTTTGCATTTTGCATTGGTACACGGGAATGTTGGACGAATAATTAGTAGAAATCCTAAAAAGTTGGTCGTTGGTAGTCGGAGGAGCTTGGACGAAATGCAAAGAGTGAGGCAACAATCTTCTTGCCATCACCCAAATGGCAATTTAATTCAGAGTCCCGCTAGGACACAATGCCAGCTAATGTTGTGGGTGCGGAGATGCCTGCTGCTGTGAGTTGGGGAGTGAAGCGGAGGGGAGTAGGGGGAATGGAAGGGAAGGCAGTGTCTGTCAAGTCAAGGTGTATAATACTCCTGTAGAGCTCAAGATGATTGGCCTACTTTTACCTCAAAATCATAGTGTGGCTTCTTCGCCTTCTTCCGTCTCATCGCATCTCGCTGAGCTCTCCTAATGCTCCATCCGCATTCCCCCATTGTGTTGCCAGACAAAGAACCAGAAAAAGATGAGCATGAAAAGATAACCCCCACACCCCATCCCATCCTCACCCATCCTTTCACCTTTCCTACTTTCTCCACTCACTTTGCCCCCTCCGCAGAAACTTGATGACAGTGAGTTGACTCGCTCTCTTTGGGGGATTTCCTTTGAGGACGTGAGATGCCAAAGCTTGCTCCTACTCCCCATTTCTCTCTGTATCAGATGGATCTTGCTCCAACTCCTTCGCCACTCTCTTCTCTTCTCTTCACTTCTCTCTCTCACTATTTAGACGCCGATTACTTGACAATATGAAGGAAAGGAAAGGAGTGGAATGGAATGGCTTCGCTTGTTCTCTGTACTCATTCATTCACTCATTCACTAACTCACTGACTGAGGCACCACGACGATCTGCTCACTCACGTTCAAGGAATCCCTATGAAATATCTTTCATCCATTCAAATCCATACTTTCCATACTTTCCTTCCTGTATCCGCTGGCTATGAAAATGCGACAAAAGAAAATTGAATCTTTCGCCTATCCCTTGAGAATTGAGAATTGAGACGAGTGAGTCGTTCCATATTTCAAGATACAAATTGTGAATGATGCGACCGAGGGGATTGAACACGTGTTTTCTCCGTCCGTTTATTACCAATGTGGCACAACGACGTTCCAAAAATGACAGACTTGTGACTGTCACTTGTCATGGCCTGACTGACTGATGTACGTGGATCTTCCTCATTCACTTTTCCACCTCAATCAATGACCCTCATTTTACAGATCCGGCGGAAATGACTTTCAATCTTTTTGAACCTTCATTGTGTGGATCCTGAGGGAGAGAAAGAGAAAGAGAGAAAGAGCTCGCTCCTTCCACGGCCAATTGTACATCATTTATATGATTACTCATTTCCTTGAGAGCTCATCGCATTTCCACTGACATTCAAACGGGAGCTGAATAAATAACGATACGGTATTCCCGCCTGGATATCTGAATGCGCATTTGGATATTTTAGGGGGGAAGTGGGGGGAGGGGGGAATATAGTCAAATGCACCTGGAAATGGAGAGATGCCTTCAAACTTGCAAGTAATTAAATTCACGGCATTTCCGCCTATTTTTGCCCGTCTCAAAGGAATCGTAAACTTTCCTTTCGAATGAGCTCTCGAATGTACTTTATCCGTCCGTGTTCAGTGAAAAGAAAAAGAATGGAAAGTAGAGAAAGAGGACGGGGTGGGGTGGGGTGGGAGTAGTATGGGGGGAGAACAGCATGGGCAACTGTGCTAGGAAAGCCTAGGTCAAATAATACATAAAGGAATTTATATATTATTTGAGCGTAGGTATAAATCCTTGAAGAGGCTGCACAGAATGAGACCTCGTTAGTCATCCAGAAAGGAGGAAATGAATGTGAAAAGGAAAGCGCAAGGAAGGAAGAAATAAATTAAGGAATTAAGGAATTAAGGAATTCCATACTCCAACCTGCATTGTTTACACACGACCTCGCAAACGAGTATGAAAATGTGTAGTAGGGGGGCTGGAGAGAAGAGGGGAGAGGAGGGACAGGAAAAGCCGACGGCGGACTCCCCCAGCATAGATTTGCCGTAATTAAAGTAAATGAGTTTAAAAGGAGGGACATTGGAAGAAACCGACCAACGGAAAAATCATTGCTGGGGATGAATTAAATGGCAGTGAATCCTGCCTGTCACGTTTTCTCCACTCAACAAGTGACTCCACTCACAATCAATCCCTCCCCACGTCATTTTATTCTGAATCATGTGAGAAACTGTCGCATGATTCGACAGTTGGTCAATTCAATGATAATGATGGGGATCATCATCCTGCAGGAGAACACGTACGACATGGAAATGGGAAAACAGTCGGGGGGAGGGGGCGGGCGGCGGCGGGACTTCATTATCACAATCAGGGAACAACGAACGAAGGAACTGTTGCAGACCACATTGACCCTCAACCCAAACTGGGTCAACTGCAAGTCCACATTGTATCCATTTGAATTTCAAGTTGACAAAGAGGGAGGGGAGGGGAGGGAGTGCACCCACAAACATTTTCCTGTCCATTTCTTGCTCCTCTGAAAGACAGAGAAAAAGTGTCGCTGTGACTTGTTGTTGTTGTTGTTGGGTTTAACGTTTGCGAGCCATGCAATGCTATGAATCGGAAAATGCGAGGGAACATGCCAAGGCTCAATTCCTTCGGCCGCCAAAGGATTAGACAACGCGTTGGGAGTCCACGTAAAACCAAATGACGGACGGACGGACGGACGGACGGAAAGCAAGGAGAAAAAAATGGAGTAGAAGTCGCATTTATATTCTCCACAATGGCGTAATTTATCGTTTTATATGCCGACTCACTCACTTCGTCCGTCCAATGGGACAATAAACCGATCACACGCTTTCTCTCGAGTAATCTCGATTTATATACAGTCAGATAGACTACTGCACTTGCTGCTTATATCCCCTCCCCCCCCCCAACAACTTCTTGAAATTCAACTTCATTTTGGAACTCGCTTCCCTCCCAAAGCCATTCCTTTCCAGTTTATTGTTGTTGTTGGAGCTTTTTATGCCAGAGCCCATATTCTTTGCAAATATCAAGTCGACTGCAGTTTTACACTCGATGATGTTGGAACGTACAGACCCCCCGACCCCCATCTCCCATCCCACAGCCATTCGACACACAACGAACGCAAATGAAGAGCGGGCGTTCTCTGGTTTCCCCAGCCACGAACAAACAAGTCCGTCAGTCAGCCAGCCAGCGAACGAAGAAAGCAGGGAATCCAACTCACTTTGCCATTTTTCTAATAAGCTAATGGCTTTTGACTAAAGTTGAGATAGAATAGAGAAGTGAAGAGAAGAGAAGGAATGAACAACATTTAGCCGCAAAAACATTGTTTGTTTCATTGGCGCAACTTCCTCCTTGTTGTTTGTTTATGTGAAATCTTTTTGTGAAGGCAGGATAGACAACGAAACAGAGCACGCTGTGAACAGCCCCCCCGCCCATCCACCCCACCCCCATTTGGAATTTAAATCACACCAAACTTCCTGCTCTGCCTTCATTGTGTCTATTTTTCTGTAGTTCCCAACTGACTGGCTGTGACTCCATCAAGTAGAAAGAAAGAAGGAAAGAGAGAAAGAGAGAGGGAAAACATTATGATAATTATTATCCTGCCGCGCTCCACCGTGAACGAACATTCACATTGAAATTCTTTGCCAATTCGTTGTTCCGCATCCAGAACTTGCTGGAACATTTTCCGTCTCATCACTCACGGAGAATGAATTCATGTCAAATGGGTCGTCGGCAAATGACTGCATGTCCACACGGAGAAAGAAGAAGCCTCTTTCTTCCCACCCACTCATATTACACTACTTTTCATGAGTTGGGGGAATGGAGGATGGGGGATGGGGGGGGGGGGGAGAAGGCCAGTAATAATAACCACCCAAGCAATTAGAATGGCCGTATTCCAGGCAAAGATCCCTTTGGCTTTCTCCGAGTACGGGAATCGGGAATTCGGGATTGAGAGTCGACAAAATGTCCACAATTTGGACATGGCATTTGAGGCTCACTTTATTAAACGGTTAAAAAGCATGCGAGGGCATTTCCAGCATTTCCAGGACTAATTAACCGCCCAACTACATCTAAATGTACATGAGATATCCATAAACACGGAACGGCGTCCCTTCTTTCCCCGCCCCCTCCCCCCACCCCCCACCTCCCCACATATTGGCACACAAAAACATTTCAATGGTCGTTTATTGCTCGTAATCAAAGCTCGAGCCGTCAATTACTACTGAAATGGCGGTGTCCTCCGCCAAGAAAGAGCTCGCTATGGAATGCGGCGTAATAAATAAGTAAATAAATAAATACAGTCAGAGCTCAAAACATTTAGTTTTGGTCAAAGAGAGCCCCGGAATTGATTGACTGACTGACTGACTGACTCTCTACAATTTTCGCATTTTTAAATGGGGGGAGCTGTGAGAGTTGGATAAGAGAGATTTAAGGATGGAAAGAAGGTCGGTCGGTGGGCCACGTCCTTTCCAACACTTCTTATTCATCATGCGATTAGAATAGTTAAACTCCCAATGAGTTATTTATTAATGAAGTGACGCGGTCGAGCAAGTGAATGGAATATTAAATGAGTGAATGACTGACTGACTGAGTTCAACTCACTCTGAGTTCTCAGTTGCACAGATGCACCGGACCCATTCTCGACCCACCAATTAAATGCAAAGTGCGTGCAAATTCACGGGCTCGAGAGAGAGAGAGAGAGAGAGAGAGAGAGAGAATGCTGAAGCTCGTCGCTCTTTCAGCAGCGTCAAGTGAGCAAAGAGAAAAGGAGAGACAATTCAATTAGGGAGGTGTAGCCCCTCTGAAGGGGGAGGGATGTTGTCCCCTTCCCTTCCCCCTTAAATGACAATGCACATTTTTCTATTCTTGGTAGGAATGTTGCGTCGCATCTTTTGTTCTTCATTTCTTCATTCTTCATTTCATTTGTCGTCTTATCACCACCTGCAATCCTTCTCCTTCACATTTGACAAATGTTTTCTCCACAAAAACAAAGAAGGAGCAGATTGACTGATCGGTCGGTCGGTCCCATTTACAAGTTACAAGTTATAAGTCTGAGGAAATTAAGGGTCAAAGGAGGAGGTTAACAAAATGTAGTCACCTTTGGAATCGGAACTCAAAGAAGGAACGGGCGGAGAGAAAAAAAGAAAGAAAGAGAAAGAAGGAAAGAGAACGAACGAACGGCAAGTGGCAAGAAATGGCACAAAAGAAAGTCCGTGGCCGCCAATTCCATTTGATACCATTCTTACAATTGGACGACCGCCTGCTAGTACGTTCCTTCTCCTTCACTTCTTTCTTTCTTGACGGACTGACGGACGATGGATGGACGTGGACGTGGACGTGGACGTTGCCTATCTGCATGTACTTACAACACCCAACGAACTAACGAAGGGATAATTTCCATTTGATTGGAATCAAATGGAGATTCACTCACAATCAGCAGCCGTGGCTCATTTGACGGATAACATATGGTCCAGTCTGATCGCCAACTCCCCATCCTTTCCTATTTTCTATTATTCATTATTTATTCGTTCCCCTTTACTTTGATACAGATTACACATTCGCTTGTCCACTTCTCCATCCCTTTTTAAATCATCAAGAAATCTCTCCTTCTCTTTCTCTCTCTCTCCATTTCCTCTCTTCCTCATTCTCGGGCCGGCTCCCCTTCATTAACTTCATTTACAATCCCAATGAAACGACTCAAATATTGCTCACAGTTTTTTTGGGTTGATTTAGGAAAGTTCTTTGCCATTTATTAATTGGGGCTGGCTGGTTGGTTCGTTGGCCATTGGAAAAGCTGACACGTGTTGATAATTTATTTTTGTATAATCGCTGGTTGGAATCAGCCGTATAAATCACGAGTGTTTAATCGCGGGTGGGATCTTGGAAACGGATAAACACGGGGCTACACACACTCACACTTACTTCCACTTCCATACCTTACACTTACTTTTACACTTAGCTACTTTACATACACAAACAAACAGAGACACACGAGAAGGCGATCAACTGGGGAAATGCTCAACCGGAGCAGATTTTGATGAACGATCTGACAAATACCCTGCAATGTGAATGTGTGAAGAGGCTAGAAAAGACGGCCGCTCTCTCTCTTTCTTTCTCTCTCTCTCGCCATTTCCACTCGCCCACGGCCACCACTTAATTTACAAGTCAAAATCACGAGAGCACTTTTCAAAGTTTGCAACTTATGATTTCAGCCTGCCTGCCTGCCTGCCGTTCCTTCTCTCGCCACACGTGGAAACGAATTCATTCCAATTCACACACCATTGCCACTCCCCACTCCCCACCCACCGTCTCTGTGAAAATCCCTCTCTCGTTTAATTGAAGTGACCCCTTTTTATTCGGTAATTCAGGCGAGGAATGGGGAGGATGCTCCTTTATGCTCCCACACTTCACATGCAAACAATTAAAATCCATATTGCAAAACATCAATGAGGAGGGCGTTTTACACAATGTGGCGAAGGTTGGCACTTGGCAGGCAGCAGCAGCAACAGCAGCAGCAGGGAGAGAAATGAAACAAAAGAAATGAGGGAGAAAGTCCAACATTTGCATTTCCATAAAAATTATAGATTTTCTTGGTTGCGTCTTATTTGCTTTGTTTGCTGGAAAACAAAGAATGTTCTCAATATTTTGGACACCGCCCCTTTTACGTCACCCCCATAATTTGGTTCCATTGTGATCAAGTCAAATCCAACAACTTGATTCCGAATTGTAGCTTTTTTGAAACAGCTCTATCAACTCTTTGTCATTTTATGACTGCCGCCGCCGCCTCCTCCCTAGCCCCCACCCACCCCACCCCCCACAATGAACCCCCTTTAAAGCTACCATGCAAATCGCTAAAAGCAGGCGCTCTAATTTATGTGGGAAATATTGAGAATAATGGGTGGGGAGAGAGCGAGACAGAAGAGGGCGGAAAGTACCGGGAAAGGGATTCAGGGAATCCCTTTTTGTGGGTCGGTCGATTGGTCGATTGGTGTGGAGCCTTCAACAGAACAGAACAGAACAGAATAAAATACAAGCATTTCCAAGATAAAGAAAAGGAAGGAGAAGAGTTGTGGCTCTGATTATACCTTGTGGGTTTCCCTGATAAGTGCGAGCGAAGCGAAGCGAGCATGAAGGATGAAAAGAGAGGAAAGGAAACAAGAACGAAAGCACTGCATGTAAGTAAGTAGGTTGACTCTGATTCCCTTTCCTTCTCTCTCTTTCTCTCTCTCTTCCTGCACTCGACTCTGCCGCTGCTCTTCATGCCCTCCTTCCTTGCTTGCTCTACTCCACTGTACATGATGACTATTGATTTTGGACAACATTTTTCGCCATGATTTCCTTCCACTGTTTCTCTACTTTCCTCCTCAGCCCTTCTTCTTCTTCTTCTTCTTCTCCTTCTTCTTCGTCTATTCCCTTCGCTCCATTTCCAGTTGGTCACATCGCACCTGAGCAAAACCCAGCCAAGCTCTTGCTTGTGTGCATATTCACCATGTGTATATTTACATTGTCATGTGTGGACGTGGATGGGGAATAATGTGGATAATCATGTTGCCCATGATGTGTGTGTGTGTGCAGTGGCATTGAAACAAACCACATCGGAGGAGACTCCTCTCCCTCTCTCCCTCACTCGCTCACTATCAGACCCAAACTCTTTTATTCTCCTCCTCAACTCCCATTCACTTTTAGTACCTACTTTTCATTTTATTATTTCCACACACTGCCGGAAATACATGAATTTTAATCCTTCCAGCCATCCGTTTCCCTGCCTGTAGATAATTCTACTGCCATTCCTTCCCCCCAATTGTTTCCCCTACCCCACCCCACCCCACCCCACCACATCCCACCTCACCTACACCTCACCTCCACTGTCCTCCACATCCACCAACTCCAAAATTCTTGCAAGCGGCAGTCGGATTTTTAATTAAAAACTGGCGCTATGAAGAGTTGAAGAATGGTGATTTTCCTCTTCCGCCTCCGTCTATCAAAAAAATGGGCTGGATGGCTGGAGATGCTCGTTTTGTCTTTTTCCTGTCCCACCCAGCTGACACCGAACACGGAACACCGGACTTTCCTTCCTTTCTTCTTTCATTCCTTCCACGTCCCCTTTCAAATCCAATTCAATCTGCGTGTTTTTCATTTGGAGGAAAAAAAGAGCTCAAATCACCAAATTGAATTCCAATGTTTGTTCTGTCAGAATTTTTTGGATGAGCAGAATAATTTTGAAACGGACGAATCCGCTTCGGAGCATTCCTGATTGGGCACATTTGAATACTGTATTTTCTCAATCACATATTGTAGACGTTCGAAGTTCTACCTCGTCGTGACCCCTCACTCCTTTCCTCCCCTTTCCTCCCCACCCACATGGGTGTCTTCAACAACTCCGTGAAAGTTCTTATTCCGTGGGGACACGAATCTGAAATGTGAATCATCTTACCGTACCCACTTTTCAACGGAATATCACCTCAAAATTCAAATCCTGTATTGATTTTTTGAGGTTTTACAAAGTCAATTTCCCGTTCGATCGTTTTAATTTAAAATGAAATTGAGGAAGAGAGTGCGGCGAGATGAAGAGAGGAAGAGATGAGATGAGATGGCACGAGACTGAGCGGCGGATAAAATGTAAATCGTGTCACAGGGAAAAATATGAGTTTTGGACGGTTGGGAATGGAAAAAATGGGGTTCGGAATCGTAAAGAGAGTACAGCTAGAGATTGGCATACAACTTTAATGGAGTTTCCACTTTTAGAGGCGATGAAGGTAAAAGGTTGGAAAAACGGATGGAGGATGAAGCGAGGAGTTGGAGTGGGTGAGAGCCCGAGGGTTTCTTCCTTCCTTCCACCCCAAACACACACACACACACGAGATCCCATTATGAAACAAATCATGGTAAAATACTGGCTGAGACCTCCAAATTTGACAAGGTTTATGTTCAACTCGGCAAACTACGCTTTTCTATTGCTCGAGTACACATTATTCTCATTGGTTCGCCATCCTCCAAAACAACACAAAACAAAGCCTTCCTCTCACAAACAACAACACAATAAAATGAAGGAGAAGATGATGAAACAATTAGGATGATGGGATTTTGCAAAGCGAATCTACAAACACAGAATGTGGTGCAGATGCAAAACAAATCCGTGGACGTTCCTTAATTCCCACTGACGTTCCTTTGTAAGGATCCCCCTTTGATATTTTAAACATCCAACAAACTCCGTCTTTCAATCCATTCGCTTACTTTTTGAATGGGGAACGAGCCGACCAACATCCTTTTTTCCTTATTCCTTCGTTTGCTTGTTCCTTCATTTGCTTGCTTGTTTATTGGAATTGGTAGGAACGCGACGGGAGAAAGTCAATCCTGGATTTCAATTCCACATTGAAATCGCCATGATTAAATTAAGAGTGGAGAGAAAATGAGGGAATGGCAAGAAGAAGGAGAACAACAACAACAACAACAAATAGAGATACACACGATATAAATAAATACGAGAGAGGGAGGAAATGAGTTGGAGTAGTCTGAACGTACCTGAATGAAATTGTGCAAAAGAGTCGGAAAAGGAAGGATCCGAATCGAATGTCGTTGATTTTGTCGTTGGTTTGAACAACTGGTTCAGATGGATGGATTGATGGATGAAATGACTGGAGAGGATTAGCGAGGAGTAGCAGCCATGAAAGGCTAACTACCAGAATATTTCTGAGATGGAAATCCCTCCTCGCTTTCTCTTTTATATCTCCACACACATACACACACATACACTCTTTCCATTCCCATTTCCATCCATCCATCCAGTTTGTTTGTTTGTTGGGGATGGGACGCAAGCGCCAGGCCGTTCTACCACCACTCGCTCCTATCCTATATGTAATATGTACCCTCATACCCAATACCCATCATCCACTATGCATAATATCAGATCAGATCCGATCATATTATTATATATCCTCCTCTCATATACAGATATGTATGTCCATATGTACATATCCATCTCTCCTGTCTCCTGTCTCTTCATTTCTCTTCTCTTCTGTATGCCTCCTCCATCCACTCGTATTCTCTTCTCATTCCACCTTGTCCCCTCCCCTCCCTTCCCCCCTCTCTCTCTATTCCACCTCACCCCACCCAACTCCATTCCACCATCTCTCTACATATTTTTTGAGAACACCCAGCAGCTTGAGGGGCATCTCTCACTCTTTCACTCTTTCACTCTCAATCCTCGTCTCATCTCCTACTTTCTTTCATCATTTTTTCTCGTTCGCTGTCTCTTGTTTGTCACATTTGTCAAACAAGGAGTTGGCTGTGAATGTGAATCCAAAATCCAGAAAACGACAAATGTGGAGAATTGGAGAAAGTCTCTTTATGTCAACTTCTTTCCTTTGCTACTTCCTTGTCCGTCCTGCACTTTCGTAGCAGTCAAAAACCCACAAAGGGAATCCCTCGAATATTCCAATCAAAACAAATTTCATTTCAGTTTATACCTGGAAAATTGTGATCCTTGTAATGGCGGGCCATGTGGAATGCGGATGGACGGAAATTTACCAAATTTAACACTATTTTGGTCGGATCCAAAATGGAGTGGAAGCGAAATTAAATGTTTGTTTGACTGGGTCGGTCGAGTGTACGAAGGTATGAGACACGTAGCCCAACTATTTCGTAGTATGGGGGCAAGTGGACGGGAGGAGGGAGGGGCGGGCGGGGAGGGGGGAACTGCTTGAGAATTCCAAATGCATCTCGCGAGGGAACCCGAACCAACAGTCAATCCAAAAGAATATCTCAAAAATATATTTCATTGTAAGTTTGAGTAGAAAACGGCGGTGGTTTGTCTACAGAGGAGGCAAATACATGGTGCACCACTTTCTCTCTCTCTTTCTCTCTCTCTCGCTCTCTCCTTCTCGTTGCGATTCCGATTCCGAAGCATAGCCTCATCTCCGTCCGTCCAGAGAAAGCACAAAATGAATGTAGAAAATGTGGAGGAGCAGCTCCCACTCTTTTCTTTGCACTTTCTTCGTGTGTTCTCAAACGAGGAATAATGTACATAATATAGATAGATAATGGGGAGCAATTTAGAGGAGGCCGTTCATGGGCTCTTTCTTCCTCTTCCCAGTTCCTTTCATTTGCCCATGTGTGAGCCCGTTACGGCCCCCTGCGTTTTAGTTGTACTCCAGAGAAGAGAGAGGAAGAGCACGGATTCTGTCTAAACTACAAAGATTGCATAAGGATATGGGGAATGGAGCTATGTCATCGCATGCCACCCAATATCTCTATCTGTATGTGATCATGATCATGAATGGCAAGTAATGTGGAGGGACCACCGTGAAGGATAGGAAAAGGGGCAATGTATGTACATGTACTTGCATACTATCCCATACACACACACATACGACGACTGACAAGGATTCTCCAGTTCCTTTAGACTTTTCTTCAACCCAGTCGTCGTCGTCGTCGTCGTCGTTTATCCAATGACAAATGACAAGGATAACTTGATTGATTGCACTTTATTCAAAGTTTTCATCCAACTGAATGGATGGTTTTCAAAACCAGTATGAATACAATGACTAAATTTGATTGATACTACAATTATCAATTATATTAAATAATACTATTTACAAGCGTCTTACCCACTAGAAAAAAGTTATCATTTATCATAATTTAAGTTGAGTCAAAAGCGAGGTAGAAATAAGATTTTAAAATTTGTCGATTCAAATTGTCAAGTCCTTTAAGTCAAGTCTGTTGGGTAACATATTCCATAATTTTGTGAATCGAAACTCAATGGATACTGTTGTCGTCGTCGGCCTTAGATTTTTTACCCGAGTCAACAAGAATATAATTTAAGTGAACACTTCCTCATCTGGTCCTTATATTATATTTACAAATGTCATTATACAACAAACAATTTGAGTTAAACATTACAAGCTTCAAAAGCTGATACATACTATAAAATATAATACGTTCGGAGACAGTTACAATGTTACATTTTTCGAGTAGAAAACATGATGGATCCTTATTAGTAAGTGTGAATTTATAATGAGAGCCTTTCAACAAGCTTCTCCATTCCTATAAACGAGGACGAGGACGAGGACGAGGACGACGAGTATCCGAGTTCCATTCCCCATGCACCCGATCCGGTGGATCTCTTCCTTCCAACTCTCTCTCTCTCTCTCCCTCACCTCTAAATTATGTTCCACACACATACAGCATGTATATTATTGTGTAGGCTCAACTACGCCACTCATTTCCTCGTATCAATATGAGAAATGTGGAGGTTAATGAGAAACGGCGTTGTGGCATCTAGATTTTTGTCGGTGAAGGTGAGGGACTGCCTTCATCATTCATCCATCGATTCATATTTCCATGACACTTCGCAATACTGCAAAATTAATTAATTAAATTATCGAATCATTTGGAAATCCTTCCCTACATTCGATCCATATAACTGATTTGCAATTATTACATTTGGGATTCCCCCGAGAAATGTTTCTTGCTCTGATGGCGGGCAGGCGGGCGGGCGGGCTGGTCTTATTCCTTGAATTTGAGCTAATCGCCGTTGTTTGATTGTTTGTTGGCCTTCTTGCAGATGAAGCCATAAGGAGTTTGGTGGAGCGGAAGATGAATTACTTTGCCCACTTCACGCCGACCCTCCAAATGAAGCCCTCAACGTTGTGCAACGATGTCAGGTAAATAAATATTTACGTGTCATCTCTCATTTGTTCTCATTGAGCCAGCCCCTGCTAATTCCATGTACGGAATTCCACGTACATGCAGACACATACTTTCGGGTGTAATTGTGTTATTGTGTACGTACGAGAAATGAATGGATGTAATCATAATATTTAATATTGATGATGGTAACAAGTGTTTCCTTCTCAATAATGAGTTGATGAATGGCATGCAGTGGGTGGAATAATGTGGAATAATGTGCACATAAGATATCTGTAGTTATTTATGTAGCTGCCATCGTCTATCTGTTTCCCCATTGTCTAGAAAGTCCTTGAATGAAATGTCCAACCAGTGGCTGAATAAACTCCTGGATTTTGCCAAAGGAAATGCATCCGATGAGAAAACGATCGCCATCACGTAAGAATACGAAATAAAATACCGTTAGTTAGTTAGCTGTTACCCTTTTATTTGTTTACCTCCAGCGGATTATCTAAATACACTACACATTTGGTGTGAACGTAAACGTAAAGGAAAAGGAAGGTGAATGTAAATAATAAATGTTGGGGAATTATCAGGGAATTGGGAGTGCAGAATTTGACGCGGCCCTCCCATCGTTGGAGAATCGAGGAGAACCACAACACCAGCGAACATTTCCCCGAGTTTTGCTGGGACATGATGGCCGGGATTCATTTCTACATTCTCTACCGACGCCACACCATCTTTCACATAAAATATCAGTGAGCTCCCGAGTTGGATTTCTATTCCCCCCAATCCCATCCCCCCTACTTGAGTTATCTCTCTCTTCAGAATCATCCTGCCCCCATGATGAGAATAATTTAATTTATTTAAATTGTTATATATATTAACAGATTAGCGGTGGAGAATGGCCCATTTTCCCCGTCAACAGCGTCCTTCTTCATACATTTGCAGTCGGTGAGCTCCAGCAACACAGCTGACAAACGACGGAGCAAGTAAGTAAGCAGACGAACGACTCATTGTCAATTGTCAATCCATATCTAATTATGTACATGCCTCAATTAATTATTTAATGAACACATACAACTAAATGAGAAATTCTCACCCGAGTCACCGTTCAATCAATCAAATTATTAGTTCATTAATTGGATTGGCAATCAAGATTCGATTCATTTGTCATTTGAATTTCCGTTAGGTTCTGGTCCGAGTATGACGAGTATAAATGCCCAGATCAATTCTGTTGGAGGGATATTTTGGATTGGAGTCCTCTGCGTGCGGATCCCCTCGTAAAATCCATTGCCCTCGTATTCCTTGTCACCGTGTCCGCCCTTGTATTTTCCCGAGGGGATTCCTCCAGCCTTTTCCCCTCCCCTACTTTCTTCCTTTAATTCCCTCATCCGCATCTTCCCACTCACAAATATTATTATTATTATAACATGCAGAATGCACATTACCCCAGTAAATGAGGGAACGCACGTGTGATTTATGGATGTGATGGGCCCACAAAATAGACAGGAAATGGAGCCAGCCGCCTCGTCATTTCCATCATTTCACTGGACGGACGGACGGACGGACGGACGGACGATACGATGTGACGACGGATACCGATGGATTATGGATCATGGAGTATGAATCACTATGCCAATCTCAATTAATAGCGGACGAGATATTTACCAAAACAGGGATTTCTATTGGAATGAATTTATTTGCGGCAGAGAAAGGAAGAAAATGAAAGAGTTGATTGATCGTCGCAATTATGTAAATAGTAAATAGTAAATAGTAAATACTAACCACTAATGATAATAAAATAACAATAATGTGTAATGTAATGTAATGATTACTACTCACAAGTTGAAATAAACGTAGATAAGTATTTATGTAAGTATAAGAATAATTAATAATTAATTAAATATGGTACATGGAGTTTTTACAATTTATTATATGATTGAACATTTTAAAGTTTACATGTATTCGTGTGTGTGTGTGTGTGTGTGTGTAAATGGTGAATAGGTACATTTGCATTTGTCTGTCTTCATCATCGCATCGTATCCTTCTTTCCTTAATTCCATCAATCGTAGTATAGTTTATCTGATCTGTCTCGATTCTGTTTTCTCGATTCCGTATAGTATACAGTATACGTACGTACTTGTCGCTACTTGAATATGCGTTTATTTTTATGTTTATATCATTTATATGTACGATTGATATGCATCTGCCTACATTTTTATCCTTTCCATTCGATAATATCTTTATCATCACTTTATTTCACTGACACACACCATTAGCCATTAGCCATTAGCCATTAATCACCGAATATTCAATTCAAAAGGCACTCAAAATTTCACAGCGGACGGACAGCAAAATTGGGAGGTTTTATTCGCAATGTCAATGTCAATCCATGGGTGTGTAGGGATTGCGTTTGGGGGACGACGGATGGATGAAAATAGTTACTTGTCGTTATAGTTGTAATGTGGTGATGGTGAATGGTGATGGTGAGAATGAAGAGAAGATATTCATTTAACAACAAGTAGATATGTATATAATATATGGGTAAGTAAATGTAGTGGTGTAGAAATGAAATGAATGAGTGTGTGGAGGAATCGATCGATCGATCAATCCGAGTGGGATTCTTCCTTGTACTTAGTTCATAGTAAATCCGATTTCCTAATCCCTCAGTTCATTGATGAGGTCACGAAAATCTGTCACGTACCATTTGGATCGGTTTTTCACCTCCGGTCTGAACGCATTCCCTCCAAAACCTACAAATCATGGACATACGATAAATATTAAATATATATGTACAAATGTTATTATTCAGTGCTCACTCGATCGAGAGCAAACCGAGAATCTAATTAATCCTGGACTTAATTGTGAGTAAACAATAAACAATAAAGATGGAGTTGAAGGAATTACCGATGAAAAGATCGGCGGGCGGACTCGCTTCCCAATCTGTAATCCCATCACCTATCGTACAAAATAAATACAATTTCATTATCAATTACTTTTCCCCCATTTTAATTTAGTCCTACTCTCTAACATTACATTACATTGAGAAATGTATAAAAAATATCTGGAACGGAAGGAAGAATTGAATAATTAAAGAGGAGGAGGAGGAGGATTGTGTCAATCAATCTATGTTTGTTTATTCGTTGATTACCGATCATGACGACGGTGTCATATCCGCGTCTTTCCGCCAAATCCTTGACTGCGATTCCTTTCCCGCCACTTCGGGACGTCAACTGAGTTTCGTCAAAGCCAGCATATCCGCCTGCAATCACAAATCCAACATTAACCATTGCAAACACCAAATCAGTTTTCTTATTTTGTCAAGTTTTGCGAGGTTGAACTTCATTAATTAAGATAATTATGTGTGGGATGGATGGATGGATAATGTATGTAGATGCTGTAGATATTGTAGGTGTTGAAACAGTGAATAAAGTAAAGTGACTTACCATCATAGAAAAATTTGATACGATTCGCATAAATGTTGGCCGAGGGGATATTCAGACTTTTGGCAACGGGCTCAATAATGCTTCTAAATCCACCCGATATTAAAAAAACTTCCTTCTCCCGTTTATGAAGTTCATAGATCAGCTCTCTGCATAAACCAAAACATACACAACAACTCAGTCATTTAGTTCATTTATTATTATAATTAATTTGATTATGGTGGGAATTTATGGAGGAACAGAACAACAAGCGTATCGTATTTAATTTAATTTGGAATGAATCCACGACAATACAATAAATGGGAATCCAATGACGTTTCTAATGAACAGAAAGACAGGCAGCAGGCAGATGGATGGATGCAGATTGCAGGTGGTGCGTCTGCATTGAAATTCATATTTCCGTTATATAATTAAAATACCTATCGCAGTTGTTGTTCAGTGTTCAGTGTTCAATGTCATGATCCTCGGGAGCGAATTTCCATATCCATAATCACCTTTCTTTCCATATGCGCAATCATTATATGGAGTATTATATTATTCGGTGTGTAAATTGTGTGCTTGGAGATTTGATTTGCCGAGTGAATGTAATGGAAAATGGATAATGAGATGGCAAATGTGCCAATGCATACCAACTACATTTTCCATGCCAGCACCAATTCCATCAATTCGCCATCCAGTCAAATATAAATGTTGGGAATTAATGGAATTATTATTATTACTTTTGTTGTAATCCATAGATAGATAGATAGATAGAGGGATGTAAAGTATGGAAATGGTCTTTATCCGCCTTCATTATCGAACCATGTAAACAAGTCCGCGAAACAAACAACTTGTGGAAATTTGATTCGCAAACACGTTTGACATTGTCAGACGGACGGACGGAGAGGCAGAGTTGAGAATAACAATCAGGCATATAATAATGGAAATGGCACAATAGAGAATAGAAATCACTAATAAAATAAGTCATTAAGATGATGGGATGTGGGTGGGGTGGGGGGATGGGGGGGGGGGAGAATGGCAATAGCAAAAGTGTCCCTACCCTAAGGCAACAACATGATGGTAATTTAACAAAGTACTACTGTGCAAATACATGGTCTCGCCATGCCCCATCTGCCTGATAACCAACAACAACTGTTTAAAAAGCTGACGCTCTTTATCGGCGGTATTCATTAATATTTTAATGATATCACTTTATACTCTCATTTACTTAATGGATGTATAAACTGATATGTTATTTCGTAGTCGTCCTCCAATAGATTTATTTTATTTGTTATTCCCATCTGGATCAAAAACAGTTTGAGTAGTGGAAAATTTCCACAGAGATAGAGAGAGAGAGAGAGAGAGAGAGAGAGAGAGAATATGGGCCGTGGCTCTGACGCAATCATCATGCATAATTTGCCCTGTTCAAGAGATGAACTATTTAGCCTTGAAATGTTTGGTTATATTGGATGGGGTCATAATGTTTCATGTTTCATGGAGTTGGGTGCCAATTTTGAGTTGGTTGACTATCGTTGGCCAATCGCCTCCGCCTCTTTCCATTCCATTTCCATAGCAGAGCAAGAGCAGCATGTTTTATGAACTTGAGGATGAAGCTGTGACTGTGATTGTGACTGGGAAATGGAGAGCCACAACCCTCGAGAACAGCCAATGAGTGTGAATGAGAGAGGAATCACGTGATGACACACCTTCCTTCCTTCAAGCAAACAAACAAGAAACAAGCAAACAAACCATCATCCGAGCAAACAACTCCATGCAGAATGGCTGCTGATAAAAAATCATTTGGACTTTATCCGAGAGATAACTTTGAACTAACAAGACGAAAACAACACAGAAACAGGCTCCTGTTTGTTAAAACTGCCTGCTGCGAAACCGTTTCCAACGTATGCAATGAGAAAATCCTCTCATGTCAGCATTATTCATTGGATTGGATTGGAGGATTCCCCAACAACGAGAAAAACACTTAACGCAACACGCAGTTAAAAACAATAATTTGTTGACGAATTCCAAAATGTGTGTAATGATGGCTTTGTGTTGTGTTGTGGTTGGTTTGGGTCCTCACACTCCTCACAATTCCAATGGTGTTGGTTGTGTATTGTGTATTGTGTATGGAATGGTGGCGGGCACTTCATGCCCGTCCATAATATTTTTTATTGCATGAAACATCCATCCCATCCATCAACAACAAACTAATTAAACAGTTGGGATTTGCACACGGAAAAATACACAATGAATATGCGGAGTGCGCGAATGCAAACATAAAATTGATGCTGATTCTCTGAAAGCCCGAGCTGAATAAACAAACAACGGAGTTGGATATGCGAAAACGTTAGAATAAAAAAGTGGATGATGATGGTCATGATTGGGGACAATATATAGAAATACATAGGCTAGATCGATAGATAGATTGGATAGACAAATAGACATACATGTCCATTATAGGCATATAATATATAATTATAGGTACTATTTATATGATTGCGAAGAGGAACGTGGAATTCTTAAATATGCCGAAACGCAAAAGCTGACAAAAACAATGTTTGAAATGCGAGAATAATAGATGGCAATTATTTTGATTGTTCCGATTGATTATGATTATGATGATGATTAAATGGGAATGTGGAAATGGAGCGAGTGTAGGAAATGAACTGAAATGAAATGGCATACTTGACATATGGCGTCAGCCGTTGCTTTTGTGTCAGGATGAAATTGCGTAACTGAGTATTTGTGGGTCGGATCAAATCCAGTCGAAGTGCCAGCGCTTCTCGAAAATCCATCCCTCCCATCATTGCTTGATTCGTTCTGAAAAGTCACAAACAAAATATTCATATTCCATCAATACTTAAGATTCAAACGAATGTTAGTTACATTTAATTGTTCACTCTCACTCTCATTCTCATTCTCCAATGGCCAACGCCATGTCAAATGTCATGAAAAACCTCGAACAAAGTCTGGTTGCCCACTATTTATAAATACGCTGTGCTGCCTGCTTTATATGCAAATTGAGTAATCTAATTCAATGCTCTCTGTATCTGTATCTGTAGTACATCCATCGTTCTCTCTCTCTTTCTCTCTCTCTATCTCTCCCTCCCATATTTTATTGGCAGCTTAAGCATATGTATAAAAAAGAAGGAGAAGATGAAATAAATTCGTCTTTCCTTGAGGAGCCGTTTTGATGATATTGTGATTATGTGAAGATAAATCCTTACATGATTACTGGGTCACACGTGGTTGTTGGTTGGTTGGTTGGTTGTTCGCATGCATCCATTCGTCCATGTTAAATAGTATTGCGATATACAAGAAACATACTGGACTTTCCCGCTGCCAACACAACTTCCTATTTATTGTTACTCCTCTTTACTTTTTACTCTTCACAGAAAAGACAAATTTAAAAGTATTCCTCGTGTATTTTTTGCTTGGGGGAATTCAAGATATTAAAAAAGACTATGCATATCCATATTATCATAAATATTATTATAGTAAACGTGGGGAGAACCAGGTAAGCCAAAAAACCCTGTCGTTTTTAGTTTGATTCTTGTTGTGTCGAAAAATGTTTTCAAAACTCATTCATCCACTCTCAAACTCACTAACACATATGTATGGATAATATGTAGGGATAATATGTATGGATATGGATATGAGGTGGATTGGAGTATGTAAAGTGTAGTAGTAGTTAAATACTAGCTAACCTATTCTACATATCTATTATCTATACTATGTAGTTGGGATCATTGGGCTTTCTTGTCTCCTTGCCAGATAATCGTAATCATGCTCCCATCACATTCACATGCACCCTCCGCATGTTTTAGAACTATTCACTCTCTCCTCTCTCTTCTCATATTCTTCAATGAGTATCGTATTTAACATGTCACGCATCTCACGTAGCCCCCTTCCTCCACTTTATTTAATACTTGCTTGCACATTAACATGATAAAATGCAAACTAGCTCTTAAATTTGACCACCTTCTGCTTCCAACCACCACAGAATAACCTTAAAGCCACAAATATTTTGTAAATAAGATACAAGGAAAGGCATTTCAATAAATAGATGTGATAAATAGAGGAGGCGACTGGAACGTTTATCTCGTCGTCCTCTACATACAAATACAAACACAAACACAATCACAGAATGTCCACAACAATGATAATAATAATAAATAATAATAATTCTTTCATGCACGCAAGCAAGGAGAGCCGCAATATTAGAAATGTCATCGGTAATTTTTACAAGCTGTGATTGAGTGATTGAGGAATGGATCGAGTGACTGGTACGATATTCTATTTAATTCGAATCCTAATCTTGCACACTGAATTGAGCGCATTCGTCAATTGTAATAAGGAAAGTCATTTCAATAGACATCCATCTAATTTATTGGATTGGACTGAGAATGCCCAAAATCTAATCGTAAGGGTTTATGTTTATGGATTCCCGACCACTTACATGCCATGATGTAAGTGGTCGGGTATAAAAAGATACATACTGACGACTGGGTGAGCCTTGCCCTATCTTCTGATCTTCTGGGTTTAATGAATGAGAGACGGATTTTATATTGAGCTCCTTAGCATACACATTGCACGAAAAAAATGTCACTGATTACCGATTCTAAAATCCATGCACAGTCAGCCAGTTCGTTACTTGGTTAGTTAGTTAGTTAGTTGGGAATTGAGCACTAGCTAGAATACAGGAACGAGGATTAGCATGCATATTATTATTATATTAGTATGAGTATGAATGAGCATCTGCATTGAGACTCTGAAGAGGGTCTACATTTCTACAATCTACATCTACATAGTCGTCATCGTCGAAGGAGTGACAGGTCACATGCTCAACGAATGATTTTGTTCATTCTTTATACCGATACGCTCACTCACATATCTACATTAAAGTACTTTTATATGCATGCATGTACATACATGTCTACATAGCCAGTGCTACACAATTCCCTACATAATCATGTGTCGAGTGGTCTACAGAGAGAGAGAGAGAGAGAGAGAGAGAGAGAGAGCTCTTTGCCAACAACAACCAGTTGGTTAGTATACATATACACACACATATATATGTAAAATATATAAGGAACATCACAAACCAACCAACCAACCAACCAACCAATATGTATGATGTAGTATTTAGTAGAGAAATGAATGTATGAATGACGAAGACTATATTCAAAGTCCCAAGTTCCCACATTTGAACGAGAATAGACAAATAGCTCGTCTGCCTCAGAAAACATTTTCATTTACATTGCATGCAAAACTGTACAAGGTCTAATATTTCTAAATGTCTCTTCTTCGTTCGTGAATGAGCATTTGAGCATTGAGCATCCCAATCCCGATTCTCACAGGAATCCCCAATAAATTAATCAACAATTAACACCAAAAAATGGGCCAGAATAACAAAATGACTAAACTGTAGTGAGATGGGAGTGAGTGAGCCCAGTTGTTGTTAAGAATGTAGAGATAAAAAGATAAAAAGTGTACATAATGGAGTGAAACTTACAATTCTTGGACTTCGTCACCCTTTCCACAATAGTTGGCGAGCTCGTCGATGGCTTCATCTTGAATGAGAGTTGAGTCGACATCAAAACAGACTGCTTGTGCTTTACGCCAGATATTCTTTGCTTGATTTAATTGATTCATGATGAAAAGTTTTTATATTAATATATGTGTGTGTAAACAGAGAGAGTTGAGTAGAGTGATTGTGATTGGATAGATGTGCGGAGGATCAAATGATTTCCAGGACTGGAGTCGTGTCACAGAGAACGGAGAGATAAAAGAGAAACTGTTAATGTTAATGTGAATGGAAGAGGACTGATGATGATGATGATGATGGTAATGGACAGGACAGAACAAGTGATCGCTGACACATTCTGCGGAGGAAAGAACGATGGGAAGGACGAGCAATGATCTAAAAGAGGAGAAATAGAGCTCATAGCGAACCCAGAACCCACACGATCGAGTGGAGACCAATCCCGTCCCCATTTAGAGGTACACACACCACTTTTTCCTAGCCAGGCCCCAACCTCTCCAACTCTCCACCATGTATTTGTATTTGTATTTAGCTTCTAGTTTTCTATAGTTCCTTTATCTCCCCATCCAAATACCCTTCTCCAATCCTCCTCTCCAGTTCAACAGCCAGTTCATGCCAATAATTAATAATTATCCACATTTTACACACTCTCACTCCTCATATATACACTTGCATCGTCTTCCCCACCAACCCATTACCTATCCATTATCTTCGTAGCCTATTATTATTAATGCCTGCACGCACTCACGCACGTAAATTCGAACGAGAGAGAAAGAGTTAGCTCCATTCTTCGATCGTAGTTACGTATTTGGAGTTGTAGAACTGGCATTCGGATTACTTCATGTGCAATGTGTATAAAAAATGTAAGTGGAGTACTCCGTGTTACATTTACAGGCATTTACGAGCTCATTAGGACACGACCCGTAAAACCCCAAAACTCCAAGTTGCCTGAAGCTATTGAACGATTCAATAGCCGTCAATTTATGTTATCTAGATTATTTACATACACATGGAATACACATTATTAAAATAGACATAGACTCCATGCACGCACTTTTGAATAATTCACCAGTTAATTACTATGTGCAGCATTGAATGTGTAGTAACAAGCTTAAAGTGGACAGTATTTACTTCGTATGACTGAAGTGCGTCTCTCTCTCTCTCTGTCTACCTATCTGCATATATGGTTGGCTTGAGTCAGGTCTGGGTTCCCTCTTCATGAGAATCCCATAAAATTGACCATTCCGAGGACACAATAGTTTTTTTTTTTTAAATATTGGAAGTCAAGTGAAACTCTTTCAAAATAATGCAAATACAATTTATATTGTACATACACTTCTTCACTCAGACTCGCGTTACGGGTTTAATTACGTAAGTCTGCGATTACCTTATCGTTAGTTTGTTGCCTGACAATTAAAGCCCGAACGTTGTCGAAAGCGCTTGAAATAACCTTTATTTTCACTTGCCATGAAAGTCAAAGTCTCCAAGTCATCTTGTCATTCTTTGTCGTACAGAATCCATTCGTCTAAAGTCATTCCCTTTGTTATGCTTGTAAATATAGCCATCTGTAATTTTAAATTTGCAGAATTTTTCTATAGTTGTACAATATGTTTAAAAATAAATAAATGTATTAATTGATTATTACAAGATTTGCCCTTAGAGTATATTATTAATATTATTTAACATACTCTAACGATAAGGATTTGCCAGAGTAGATGTAATATAGAGTTTGAGTTATGTATACTCTGAGACTTGCCATATCTTATGCACAAAAATGAGAATAATCAATCCTAGCGGCCCCCATGCATGGACTGTCCTTACAGTTATCTTTCGTTATTTTAATTGCAACGTTCAGAAGTTTCCATACCAGCTATAAAATAGAGAAAAACACAAGATATTTTACGCCAGTTATCCTTATTTCGATTGCGCATTGCATGCCGTAATTAAGACTTAAGTCATAAAGGTTATCCTCACCAA
Organism: Gisinianus flammeolus; assembly: GCA_034699125.1. Lineage (NCBI taxonomy): Eukaryota > Metazoa > Arthropoda > Collembola > Symphypleona > Katiannidae > Gisinianus > Gisinianus flammeolus. The sequence goes on along the minus strand of JAIUND010000208.1, from coordinate 12,163 downwards.
TTGACAATCCCAAATCAAGTGCTCGCGTTCAATGAATCGAATCTTAGATGAACAACTTACTGCCGTATTTATGACATTTATTTAGGGAGAATAATTCTTTCTTCCATCCGCTTATTCAAGCACGCTGAGAAAATGATGCAATCCTAAATAGCAATTGGAATAATTCCGATTCCGACGACTCGAGGAATAAAAAGGCAGTTTTAAAGATAACAGATTGTTGGTTTGTTGGTGAGATATCACAAATACAGAGTATTCAGATGATGTAATTTCAACAACTTTCGGTAAACCAACTATCATATTATTGTGTAGTCTATACACTACAGACTAAAGACTATGGAATAAATGAATCTTTGATCAAATACACATTTAGTAATGAATGAGACCAACTATATTTATCTACTTGGACGTATGCCATTAAAAACATTACACTCTACAAGTTAGATTTTCAAAAATTACGAAAATATTATTATTCAATCCTTAAAAGCCTTAAATAATTGCAACGTATTTACGTTCTACGTTTTTGACAATTAATCTTGTGCTTGAATATTGTGTATGTACATTCGAATTCATAGAAGTGCACAAGGACTTCAATCCATACGATATTTATAATTACGACATGAGTAAAGCATAATATTTCGTAACGGTTTTCCAAATACGCATAGTAAAACAATTAATATTTTAAAAATAAAAGGAATAAAAAACTGGTTGTATTTAAATATGTCAGTAAATCTTTCTTCACTGATAGTAGTTAAATAATAAAATCGAAAAAGGAAGAGTATCACGTATAAATATTACAAAAATGGAAACTTACATGTTATAGTATAAATATTCCCTTCCAAGGTTTTGCTTACTATAAACCTTCGCTCAAGATAATACTAAAAATGCTGTAATAAGTGTTCCTTATACTTGAGTATAAATAGCCAAATATGTAATACTAATAAATCTGTAAATATCAACACTGACATAGAATCTTCAACATGAAAAAACCTGTAAAAGTATCTTGCACATGTACGTGCCACTGTATCGGTCGATTAGATACAGTTAGCAGACGTCTCCACTTCCAATACCTACAAATCATATCAATGAGCATTTAGAATCAGTCACAGTTTTGAATGAATGAATATAATTGAAAATTTTGAAACACGTAATAGTAGCAGGATATGCTATATAGTATATATATGTACCATAGTACAAAAACGATCGTATTACAGTACTGTGGCTACTTAATATACCAAGGCAAAATGTCATACCTCAAATTTGGACTTTGTTAATGTTCCAATAATCAAGGCGGTTGAATTTTCTGCATTTCCCAAAAAACGAGCGTTTGGTAAACTAATGAATCGCGACTCTGGAATGTCCAAAAATTCACTTCCAATAGAATCCAGCGAAGTAATTAAACGTGTTTTGGTGAAGCTAGTAGGCCGAAGTGGAATGATCTCTACGGAATTGAAATGGATAACAAAGAGATCCGGATGTCTATAAACTATCAAAGGACAAACAGAAAACAATATTATAACATTCATTCAGGATCTGTTCAACAAAATGTAAAATATTTGATTTCATTGTCGGTATTATTATTATTCGTATTATGTACATACGATTAAAACAATCACTACTGAAGCAGACTAAGAGAAATACTCACAAACTGCAAGTGGAAGTTTGGACCACATGATATCTTCCGACCGAGATCGACGTCCATATGCATCAACAAAAATTGCCAAATCGGGGAAACACAGAAGATATTCAGTATTGAAATGAAGGCCTCCTGGTGCCATGTTACTTTTGCTTACATCCAAAATAGCAACAGGGTAATTCACAGACTCTCTACAAGCCAACATCGCATACATCATAGACTCGTCGGACTCGTCCATAAAGTCTATAAAAAACAAAAACAAAAGTGTTACTATTGTAGATTGTATGAAGTACTAGTTACATATTGTGAATTGTCTTTAAAATGATACAACTCTACTATGATTAAAGTACCTTCCATCGTGTAATTCTTAATATCCAACTCAAACACTTTGTCGCATCCAAAAATGACAGAGCTTGGTGTGGCCAACATGCAAGTGACTGTGTCCGGAGTTTTTAACCGATGACGAAGGACAAATGTATCTTTTTCCCAAAATACTATACTTAAATACTTTTGAAGGGCCACTGCAATAAAAATTCCTCTATCTGCAGTCTTTTGAACTTGGAAACTGTGACAGTTTTTGAGATCCCCAATGTACTGTAATTTGATTTTGGGTTTAGAACACGCTGCGGCTTCTGCACACGCTCTAAGAAGACTTAAATGCACAAATGCTAATCTCCTGTCTTTCCCTGTATAATAATAAATAAAATTTCAAATCCACTTAATGTCAACTAATGTGAAAAAATAAAAACTGAAAATAGGAACAAAAAATAATGATTATACACACAGTTTCTTATGTTTAAAATAAAGTACATATTTGTTTTTTGTGACTAACCTTCAATGAGAAGGGCATAATTTAATGTAGGGACGAACTCAATTTGGTAAACGGGTCCACAACCTCCAATTTCCACGACATAATTAAGTGCTTTCTCTTCAACTATTCGTCTAGACATCAAACCTTGTTCACATCCAAACAAATATACGCTATCAAATATATTTTTCACAAAATTTATATCGAGTCTTTCGTTTCCTTCATCTTGAAAAATACAAGTCTTTTGAACTCCATTTTCTTTCAATTTTTCTTCATCATTCTCTTCCTCAACCTTCTCCACATCAATACAAACAATTTCCTTTTGGTTTTGTAGTTTTGCGAGTTGGTTCTTGAGAAGGGCAGCTTCTTCCTCTAGATTTTTTACAACTTTATGCTCTTGAATCAATCTTCTTGGAGTTGAAGCAGGAATCGGCTATTTGAAAAAGTTGGAAAGTAAATAGATGTATTACTTCAGAGTTACGAATTTTAAGTAAAATTAAAATTTTGAAATTTTAATATTAATATATTAATATACATAATTAATTAATTAATTAATAATTATATTTAAATATTTACTATGTAAATAAATACATAATTATATGTTCTATACCTTCGTCAAATGACTCAAAGGAGTTGAGCATTCTTTAAGTTCTTTGTGGTCTCGGTTAAAAAACTTTTCCGCAAAATTCTTTTTCTTCTTCGCAGACAAAAACTCATTTTGATTTTTAAGATGTTCAATTAACTTGATCTGCTGATTCAATGTGGATTTTAGAAGAAGTTCTTTCTCAGCCTTGCCCACTTCTAGCAATGCCAAATCTTCGCTCACCGATTCCAGTCTATAATCATACAAATTCCATGGTGCAAAATGTGCAAAGCCAAACTTTATGTCACGATTACATTTAAAAAGAATAAAGTCAATTTTCCTACCTTTCCTTGTAACTTTCACATTTGGTTATTGCCTGTTCAAGAGCGGATTTAAGTTGGGCAGTCATTTCCTTTTGCTTCATAATCTTTTATAAAAATGAAAGGGAAAAAGGGAAGAACGATTACTTTTACTTGCATTCATATACGTATCTACGTATTGTGTATAATATTGTGCAATCATAAAAATTACATGTCATTGTCATTTACCTCTGTCAATATTCTCGTGTTTTCTTCTTTCAAAAGTACATTTTCAGATTTAAAATGATCCGAATCCTTCTTGAGCTCATCTTTTGAAATTTGTAATTCCTTCTTGAGTTCATCATTTGAAGCCTGTAATGCATCCAGCCGGTCCAAGAGATCCGTCATTTTCTCATTACTAAAATCTTTACTTCTTTGCAGGTCAACAATTCGGGTTTTCAAATTTTGAATTTCATTAATTTTCTCTGCCTCTCCAGATTTTAGTGAAGCCTCAACATCAGCTAATCTCCTTTCATTAAATAATTTTAAACTTGTTGTTTCATTAAGCGCGATTCTTGTTTTACGAAGTTCCTCTTTGAGGCTGGAAACATCCTCTTCGGCTTTTGCTCTGCCACAATATAAAAATTTTTGAAAAAATATTATACTATTAGATATTATGTACATTGCAAGCTCAGCAGTAAATAGTAAGATAAATTGATGAAAAATTAAAAAGTAGGTATTGAACTGTTTCATTTAATATGGAAGTACATATTTAAGAATTTATATTTTACACATTATATTTATCCTATAATTAGCGAGATTTACCTCTTTTTGATGGCATGTTCTAAGTCATCTTGATTTTGTGAAAGTACAGTTTCAAACTCTCTCAATTGATTTTCTAATAAAACACATGCTTCTTTTAATTTGTTCACACTATGATGAAGTTTCCCAATTGTTTTCTCCTTCTCGGACAAGGCATTATCTTTTTTCTTTATTGATTCTTCAAGTTGTACCGAATTTAACTTGTATTTTTCATGTTCACTCAATGAATTCTTACATTCCTCGAATTCTATTGGGATGACAGAATATAAATACATGCACAAAACTATGAAATTAATGTACTCAATGTAAAATATTATTCAATGCATGTTTCACATACCTTTTTTCATTTTGTCAATATTATCACGAAGCTTTTGCTGCTGAGAATCTTTCTCTTGAATTACTTGATCTTTAACTGTACACAGTGTAGTTTTTTCTTCCAATTTAGTTTTCAATGAAGTCATCTCTCGTTCAACCACTCTCAAACTCTCTTCAGCTTTTATTTTCGATTGTTGTAATGCTTTGAATTTGTCACGAGAAGAACTTGATGATGAAATTTCTTTGGTCAATTTATCTTCGAGTTCTTTTTTTTCTCTCGTCAGAAGACGAACATCGACTTTGAATGTAGTTAGTTCATTTTCCACAGACGCCAACTTTCTTTCCAAATCCCGATTTCGCATTTTCTCTTCATTTAATTCATCCTTAGTCTTTTCCCATGACGTCTCACATTTACTCAATTGCTGTTGTAAAACGTTGAAAGCTCCTTTTTGCATTTCATATTCTTGTTCTTTTCTTTTTTGTTCACTTGTACTTTCCAAAAGATCCGATTTCTGCAAGATATAAAATGTAATAATACATGAGTTTCTACTCCTTTACTACCTATATTTACATGGAAGATAAAAGTTTAGCTTATTGGACAGTATTTTCAAGTACTATAAATATACATGTATATTTACAATACTTGAAAATATAGTTACCTGGTTTTCTAGATGTCTTAAAGAACTCTCAAGTTTTTTTATTGTCTTGTTTAAATCATTAATTTTCTCCTCCTTGACCACATTGTCTTTGTACAAGTTGTCCATACGAAGGCGTAAATCTGTTTTCTCACACCGAACTTTTTCCACTTCATTTTCAAGATTTTTAAGTTGAGAGAAAGTGTCCACATCTCGTTCTTTTTGCAGGACTTTATTACTTCCTTCCAATCTGGCAATGACTTCCTGTATCTGTCGCAACGACTTCAAATGGTCCTCTTGATTTTGAACATTTTTCCTGAGTGCAGCATCACGAGAACTTCTGGCTTCAAATAATCTTCCCGTGAGATCTGATACTTCTTTTTTGAGATCTGCCACTAATTGAGTCTCCAAATAAGGATTGGCATTTTCTTTCTCCCCCGAATTCATACTGCCTCTGCCCAATGGTTTTTGATATCCTGAAAAAGACACTTCTTGGATGCCCCGGTCAGGGGTTTTTGCTTTAAACTCCATTCTGTCTGCGACACTCCGCTCAGATGAGATCTACAAGGATATAAATAATTAAATAAGTGAACAAGTTGTAGGTACAATTAAATTAAGGATGCCATTGCTATTTAGTCAAGGCTCAAATCAAAGTTTCACATGTAAATGTAAATATAACAAAATTGCGGTATATACCAGAGCAGAGCAGAGAGAGAATATAATAATATTATGCAAATATCCTGCTGAAGAAACAACACATAATATAAGCAACGAGGAAAACTTCGTGGTGGGGAAAGGTAACTAAGGAGATGATGATACTCACCTTTGATTTAATTAATTGTAATTAATTGCTGCTGGAATGTCCAGCTCTTCTCCTTTATTATAATTACTTTAATAATGTTACTCTCTTTCGTCTTTCGTTGGTCCGTTTCGTTCTCTCCTTCCAAATAAATTTAACGGCCAAAAAGGACAAGCCGCCCATGAAATCAAGGACGTCTAAGTATGAAGTAGCTTCTCCTTCCTCCCACTCTTCACTACTTAATTACAGTCAAATTCTGTCAAATAAACTCGGATTTGGATTTATTATTACCTATAATAATATTCCATTGCTTTCTTCAAAAGATGAGATAACACTGATTTTTTTCATTTCAAATTGGATACTGGTGAAATTGGTGAAAATTCCAATTAAGTCTTAATTTAAGACTCTTGGTATATGTAAATACGGTTGATTATCTTCTAGGTTAGTCTAAGTATATAGTCTTACATTTAAGTTTACATTTTACATTTACATTTTAAGTTACATCTTTATTTTCCTTTTTTTTTGCTGGTTCATTTTACTGAAGTTCTTTTTTGGGGGGATTTGACATGTTTAGTATCTAGATCAATTAGGCAGGGGATCGTAGAAGTGGCGTATCTCTTTCTCTTCCTATGTATCTTAATGAATTTATTGGTCGATCTGGTGATTATTGGATGTATTTTTTCGAAGGCCTTAAGCCAACTGTTGTGCCGAATCGATCTTAGTAGGTTTTTGCCAAAATTTATAAGGAGATTATCCCTTCTGCTTGAAATAGTTCCAAATTTAGGATCTTTAATTAGTTTGTTGTATTTTCTGTTAGTCATTCTCCATCCATCCATATTCCATATATTATACTTAAACATCGTTTTTCCACATTGGTTATAGCCTGTTGTCCTTTTTTTGTGAGGCAATGTCCCCACAGGCTAGTACAATATTTAAGATTACAGTAAGTAAATATGTCCATTCAAGTTCAAATGCAGACTGCCAAAAAAAGAAAGCAAAGAATTGGTGCCGAAAAATATATACAAACGAGTATGAAAACAATGAAGTGCATGTTTTGTGTATTTTTGTACTTCAATATATTGAACCACAAAAATACACTCATGTATTCATGGATTAAACAAACAATGATTCATTTATTTAATTTAAATACTAGTTAAAAATCTGTACTGCAGAAAGTGAATCTTCATCGTTTTAATTCGATAAATCGTCTTGCACTATAAAATTGACATGATTCAGATTTTACTAAAAGTGGCATGTAATATTCATCATATATTTATGCATATTTATTATGATTGCTATAAGTGAAATACAGTTAACAGTAAATGTAAAGTATCAACAAGTTTGGCTGAGTAGCAAGTAACGAGGGGAAGTAATTATTGTTTGATACTATACGATCTTACGTTATTATTATTAAGTATTAAGTACAAGAGGTGTCAACTTTATCGATGCATGTAGTAGTCGATTATTGTAGAAAAGATGGCAAATCCAGCGGCTCCAATGACGCCAGCTTTGACTCCAGCTAAAACATTAATATTAATTATTAATTAGAATAGTTCATGATTGACATTTAGTAGCATATACATATTTCATATTTTTAAAGGAATTTGAAGTGAAATTATTGTGTGAAGCTGACCTCGTAAGCCAATTAAACCGCCGGTGAGACCACCTGCCATGGTTCCATTTTTCCAATCAGTCTTCCCTCTGTACTGTTGTCACCAAACGCCAAACGCCAAAGCCCGAAAAGCAGACAAAAAATATACATTATTAAATCATTTAATGTGAATGTATTGAAGAAACAATATTTGGCTGGATGGGAAAGTCGGTGGGTGGGTCGATCGGATGAAGGGAGAAACATGGAGAAACTAGCGATAATAATACATATAATACTTACCGATTCGATTGCACATTCCACAGATGCAAAAAGTCCTCCTACGATTGCAAAATTTTTGGCATGACTCATCGAAGTGGTTCGCATATCTCTAAAAACTTCCCGAGCCGTTTGTTGTTTAGCATCCACCCCAGTAATGTTTGGATTGACACTGGCAGAGAACAAACCGATCGCCGCTCCCAATCCATAACCTATAAATTAAAAATTAAATCATATGTAAGTACATAAATATTCACATCAATTAAATAAATACACGTACACAACTATATATATGTACTATACACACACACTCGTAGTCGTATTGACATCAATAAAGATCCTATTTTTATTATTAGGAATGTCGTGTTTATTTACCTAAAACACAGCTCATAAAGGACTTGAATACACAGCTTTCAAAAACGCTTTCAATTAATTTTTCTTCTCTTGTTTTGATGACGATGGGTCCCCATGTCCGTGGTATCACAATTTTCTCATTGACATTAATCCGGGATTCTTTATCAGACAAACGTTTGAGGACGTCTTGAAAGTCTTGAAAGGATAAAACTACATACTGTTCTGGTAGACTCATGATCAATCTAATCTGATCTATCCGTCGCCTTGCTTGTTGCTAGGAAACTTTATTTGTGATGACAACAAAAAACCATACACAACACGTTCACCAATAATAATAATATCCCACTACACCAAAACAATTTAACCCAAATGTTTTTATCGTCTACAATTAACTGGGCACCGTTAACTATTATTGTGGCAGCATTATCAACAACAATAATCTCTACAATAGTACAACTATAATAATAATAATATACTCTGAAAAATCAAGAATTATTTATTTTGATTCCAAACCACTCCGGGTTTTCCCTTGAAAGTTATGAAACATAGATATTCACAGACAAGTCGATTTTCAGGTATTTTAATAGGTTGGTCGTAATTAATTATTCACGTCTCTGCAACTATTAGCTTTAGACGTTAAATTAAACGTGAACACACGGTTAGTTGTGTTTCCAGTTAAAAGATTTGATTCAATTTAATTGAGTTAATTGTTGTGGAGGAGAGATTTGAATGGGGATGTGTTTTGTGGGAAAAGTCAAGGGTTTCTAATTTCCATCAACACATTTACTTTCCTTAATTTCTCCACAATCAATTGATCTTCATCTTAATTCATCAATCATGATAGTACGATACATTATTTGAACAATAATTAAAGAATAATAAATGTTGATGAATGGGGGATTGGAATGAAGGGGGGGATTAATTGAGGGGGGATGGCCGATGAAGTGCTGGACAAGGGTGGCCTGTATCTGGATGAGCTGACGAAACGATTGCGGGTCCTCCATCCGGATCAACATCAAGTGACCCAGGATTTGATCACCGAATGTGAAGAGTACCTTCAAGGTTCCTCCTCTTATTCTTATATATTCTTCTCCCTAATTGTTTTTCTTTGTCTTCTCCAATTATTTGACAATCATAATCATATGCAATCTGTACTGATGGTCATCCGTCATCCGTCCGCCGCTATTTTCTATTTGTAATATGTTACAGGAGCCAAGGAATTTCAAGAGATGGCCAAGTCCTTTATTGAATTGCTCTCAACGATGGCGGACACGGCCGATCGGGAGAGAATGGACGTCATCGGGAAACGAAGTCGTCTCCTCATGGTACAAAAAATACAAAAACACGAAAACACATACATACTATTACATACAGATACAGATACAGATAGAGATACATATCTATGTACATCCATTCATTCATTCATGCACCATGCACATATTAAATAATATATTTAATTACTTGTTTACATACTGTTGCAATACCAGTATCTAACTACATCACTAATACTAAAGCAGTCATCCTCACTAATTGTAAATAAATACATACTAAATACTAAATGCGTATATTTAATTGCGTTGATCACTTAATTAATTTTCCAGATCGAATCCGATCGGCATTCGATACATCAACGAATGGAGGCGTTGGTGAATGAGAAGGAAGCGCATTTGGAGCGTTTGAAATTGTACCATGATAGCCTGGGCCGTCTGGAATCGGATCAAGATGACATCGTCCTTCGTCTCAGCAAAAAATAAATTAAAATAAACTTGTGCTCTCACCTCCAATTTCCAATTCTTCTCACTCTCTTTCCCTTTCTCATTTCCATGTTGTTTTCACAAGGAGACGGACGGACGGACGGACGGACGGATAGAGGAGAAACAACTGGCAGTTATGTGCATGCACTATATTTAGTATATTTAGATCCTCCATGGCCTCTTCTTTGTCCACGGAAATTAGCAGGTGGTGAAGAAAAAGAAGAAGAAGAGCGAGCGTCATTTATCATAACTTAATTATTCATTCCTCACCCGTTTTTTGTTCCGTTACATTTAATTTTGAATTTTGAATAAATCAAACGACGACAGACACGACACGTTCGTGTCGTTTCGTTGTTCTATATTTATGGAAATAAATGAATAGTTAAAGAGTACATAAAGGAGCATTTACAGACCAGACAGGAGCACACCTGATTGACTGACATGAATTCATCCCCATCCCCATTTTTCACCAGTCCGTCGTCTTTTGCTCGTGGCCTGACAATTTCCGGTACTATTTCCAGTGAATCCAGTGAATCCCGTGAATCCCGTGCCCCAGTTACCTTGTTTTTTCAATGTCGTCGAAACAAGTACTTGGGAGCGAGTCATTACTTATTTTGCATCCGTCCATTTTCCATTCATCCCATCTTTCTAATTATAATTCCCAATGAAGACGATGGGCTCATTCTTTCTGGCCATCCGGAATCTGACTGTCCGTCCGTCCAGCTGCATATTCAACGAAAAAGCTAAATGACAGGTTTTGAAGACAGATTCTTTCATAAAATATTTGGAAGGGGAATTAAGGGAAAAGTCATTCAATTCAGTCCCTGTTTTTGTTGGAGTCGATGAAATTGAGGCCGCAGGAAAATGGAAAGCACACCTGGCGTGTCTGTGTAAAGATTTCCCCGCAGGTCAGTCAACATTTATTTCGTCTTCGTCATTTCTGTTTGGGAACGCCAAAGAACCTGCAGACCACGTCATTTCATTTGGATTTCAGTTGTAACGAGGGAATTGAATGTCACTCACCAATACAAACAGAACGAACGAACGAACGAACGAGAACTTTCATTTTCCTTGTCTGCTCCAGCCCGATTAGAACGAAGGAACGGCCACATTTATGTTGGCATATCTACGCCAACAATCAACAAACGCTTCTTTCTTTCAATAACAAATAACAGCACCACCAATAGCGTCAACAAAATCCACGTTAGTTTTCTCACATTCGGAGGATTGGAAGATCAATTCATTTGCCATCCATTCACAATATCCACATCCACCCGGAGCTGTAAAAACGAACGAATGAACGGACGATTGTCCCTGAACTGACAATCCAAACGACGGTAGGAAAACAATCAAATCCGTCGTCTCGTATTTTCCCATTATTTTTTATAAGATATATATGAACATAAATAAATACATACATGGGGAAATTGTGTAGGGATTCTGTCCGTCCGTCCGTCCGCCAGTAGCTGTTTTCTCTGATACGGCTCAAATTAAAAGTGGAATGATTTGGTCAACGACTACTTGCAATTTGATGTGTTTGAATTGAATTGAATTGAATTGTAGAGAGGATTCCCTGGAGCTGATTGGAGGAAGAGAAGAAGAGTGAGGAATAAGGATTACGGATAATTACATCCATCCGTGTTAAATAGATCCCGAGGCAAGATCAACAGGCGGCCGGCCAGCCGTCACGTCCCACATTCAACGAAACTTCCCCTTTCCATTTGTCGCAGGTTCAGGGAAAAAAGCGACGAGTTTCTACACGATCCAGAGGATTGAGAAAATCCAAAGGGAAACTGGAGATCATCGAACACCGACAGAGACCGAGAGAAAGGAGTGAAAGAAAGGAGAGAAAGAGAGGAAGAAAGGAGGAAATCCAAGGTGCTGTAAATCTTGGAGCCCACTCTCGACGGACGTCCGTGAAAATCCCACAAAATGACTTCACTGAGTCTCTTTCGACGGCTTCTAATCATCTTCGTGTTTGCTCAGGTTTGTCAAGCTGAGCAAGTCAAGTCAAACCCACTCCCCACCCCACCCATTGCCTTTCTTTCTATTCCAAAACTCTTGACAAGTCGCGAGTGGAATTGCATTGAGCTGAACTGCATGGAGGAACCAATTTCCTGCATTCTCATTCATTCATTGGATTTCATGTCGCGTCCCTTTTCAATTTCTCCTCATTCACGTCCTAATGAATATAAACACCCCGGCCGGCCGTCATTTCAAATGGATGGCCCCCTTCTCCCCCTTCTCCCCCTTCTCCCCCTTCTCCCCCTTCTCCCCCTTCTCCCCCTTCTCCC